>JAIPRL010008570.1:0-19985 GCA_025469235.1 Pemphigus obesinymphae | reverse complement strand
TCAGAATCGTTTTATTGAATGCAATGATTTATCATTGCTTTCAAATTCAATACATCCACCAAAAGTACCCTGTCCAGTAGCGAAGTGCATCCACCAATACTGACACCCGACGAGCGAAGTGCTTCCAACACCTACTGACCGGCTTTTTTATAACATAATTTTATATTTTAATATTTAATAAAAAATACAGGATATAGCATTTAAACAAAAATACTCATACGAAAATACATTTATTGATTTTCTGGATACATAGTATATTTTAAGCCCTGTACATACATACCTACAGAGTAAATTATGACACCATACACTCGTATAGTAGGATTTAATTCTGTAAATTCAGTACTTTGAATCCTTCGTGTATCCTTTTATACTCGTTTTCAGACCATTTTTTTTCCTTTTATAACATCGAGTAGGCACCTCATATATAATATAGGATAGTATACCATACGTTACTGAAAAACAAAAGTTCTTTATCCCGGTCATTTGCTTCTATCTTAATGATGGAGATATAAATATAAAAAAACAAAAATAAATCTTTTTATCCAGAATTAAAAAAAAAGCTTCCAATAAGGCTTTCGAAGCCTACAAAAAAAACATTTGTTTAATACATGCATTCAAATTATCTATAAATTATATCTAAACACGACCTTTACATATTGAGTTCGCAAGAAAACGTTACAATGATATATACTTGGACACACTGAAAATGTGTACAAGCTCCCATTTTATTGTAATAATATATTATTATATTTTATACATTTTTTAAAATCGTATACATAAATAGGTTTAATGATGCAACAATTGAGGGGTCCATACTATGGACTTCATAGCAAAAATTAGGTAAGTAAGCTTTTAAAAATAATTTTAAAGAAAAGAAAAAACAAACGTTTTAAACAATGGTAATTTGTGTTTTTACGACAAACAGCGTAATAGTATAGTAATTTTTTTAGATTAATATAATATAATGAAATTGATATATTTATTTTGTATACAAATACAGAGATAATGTTACTACCGTTCAAAAATAAAAATATTATGAACTTACTATAGTTTTTTCAGGCATTGCACACTAATTATCTCGAAACCTTAGAATTGTATAAAAAGACAAAAATTCGAAATCAAAAATATCCAGAATTTTGAAAACTGGAAGATTTTTTGAGTGTAACTTGTTACAATGATATAAAGGTACACTGATGTCAGTTATGTGTACAAATTAAAATTAAAGTTGAAATCGTTATCAAAATATCTCAGTACTCCTTCATAAATTCTGGGTTCTGACTTATAATTTTTTTATGAATATTTTTATATTGTTTCCAAAATACTATCTACATAATTTTGATTCATGTTTTAACAGATTTGATTTCAAATTAGACCATAGTTTATATTAATTGAACAACTGTCACATTGTATTATAATTTTTAATTGCAGTATTTAGAAAATAAACTTTTTATTACTCTTATATTATAGTATATTATATAATGTACATTTTCTTAAAGCCAATATGATAATTAATACTATTATTGTAATATGATGTTTTAAAATTCTACACGTATATAAATATATAAGTTAAATAATTAAAAATAAATTTTATTGCATTCATTTTTTATCTTATTATATTTATAGAAACCTGAAATATTAAAGTATATAAATATGAAATGTAAAAATAACTACTAATTTGTTATTCTGAAAATCTTGTTTGTGTTATGTATTACGTTAAAAAGTTATGGCCTTTATAAACCCTCCCCCAGTTCCCTTTTTACTAAATGTCAGCAAACTACACATTTCCCTACTTATTTGCATAATCATACGTCCAACAAACCCACTTAGTTTAATTTAAAAAAACAGATCATTTTACTTTTAAATGACTATAAATTGCTCTTATTAGGTATCAGTTAGAATATGCAACTATTATATGGGATACTAATAAAATTTGTGTTAATAATGTAATTGAAGACGTTAAAAATAAAATCCTTCGTTTAATTGGTTTTAAATTTAATTTGAGAGTTCTTCTCATACTGGCTATAATAATATTTTATGTTTTTTATACCTTAATTCTCTAATAGATAGAAAAAAGGACTCATATGTGTATATTTTAAGTACATTAATAATTAATAAGATTGACGACCCATTCATTTAAAGTTTAATTAATTTCAAAATATATAGATAAATATAATATTAGATTCCGATTTAATTTTAAATGTTTTTTTCTCCATTTAATACATTATTAAGAAAATGTAATAGTATTATAATGTTGTTATATTTTTAAAGCAGTAGGTATTACTATTATTATTAAAAGGAAAATGGACTAGTGCCCAATATATATAAGTAAGTGTTTTTTTTATATATTTATATTCAAAAATAAATGACGGATCATCATTGGCAAATTTAGTCATTTTTAATAGGCTGATTTTTTAATAAGGCTTAGCACAATGCAGAATGAAAAAATTAGAATTAATGTGGGTTATACGAAGGGAATTTTAATTAATTAGAAGGGAATCGACAAAAACAAAAATGAACTATGAAAATAATTGTTATACGAGTGCCGATGGTCATCTAAAGAACATAAATTAAGAAAATTAAAAACTGGAGTGTATATTCACATGGAAAGTGAAAATAATATTTAAAGCGTGTTTCACAAATTTCAAGGATTTTTTCTGGACCCGCCTAAGTTCTTTACTAGCATCGGCTATTTGAGGGTCCCTTACAACTGAGCCATACTCAAAAATTTTCCTACCAAGAGTACAATAAATACATTTTAGAAAGTTTGAGAATTTCAATTCGCAATATATTGTTTTATGAGGACGCTTTACTCATATTTTTGGTTTCCTTCTATCTAATTACCTATATAGCAAAATTATACAATACAGAAAAAAAAGTTAGTGCATTTTTAGTTTTTAATATTTTAAACTAGCCTTAACGTTTTTGTGCGTTCTGTGATATTGCTGAAATTATATGTTAGATAGACCAGGACAACCAACGTGTATATAGCGTCCTCTTAACGAAACCTAATACTTTTAAAACTTTGCAAGTAGCATTATCAATAAGAGTATGGGGACAAAACAACGGAGTGAAAGTAAATCTAAAATCACATATACTGGTATCAACAAAGAGCAGGATAATTTCATTAATATAACATTTATACTATTTATATTACTTAGAATGTTATATCTATATTATTATAATATATTTATTCCTTTAATCTTTTATTGTTATTCACATGCATATAATTTTTTTTCTATTATGAATATTGTTTGTGTTTAATTATTTGCATATCTACATATATAATTTACTGTTGTTTTTTATCTATCTATTATTTTATTATTACTGTAATTGGATTAATTAAAAAAATGTCCGTGATATTTTTTCAAAAAAATATAAAATTAAATTAAGGACAGGGATTTAGGACTGCTAACGTCAGCATGGTTGTGATCCATATCTCATGGCAGAGAATGTAAAAGAATGACAGAACATCCATTCCTATTCTTAATGATCCATAACTTGAACGACCTAATTATTTGTATTGTTTTTAATATAGTTATTATTATGTATATTAACTTTATTTTTTGTATGTAAAATTGTTTAAAATAAAAGTTAATAATAATAAATTAAATATCAGTTTTTAACTCATTTTTATATTTCTATAATTTACAGTAATTTTTGATGCTCCAGTTGTTCATCTTAAAATTATAATATTATATTCCATACCTATATCATAATCAGGGCCAGACAAACGGGGGGAGGGAATGGGGAAAATTCTTCACCAAAAATTAATAAGAGTTTTTAATTAAATATTGTTAAATCATAGGATTGACATTTTTTTGGCTTTTTTTTATCAATTTATGAAACTGATCTCCTCCACCCCCGAAATTGATTCTTAAATCCACCACTGATCAAATAACCAAATTCATATATATTAAAAAATAAAAATGCACAAACAATTATATTTCCTATAATATATATGGGTATGTATGTAAATAGTTTTTGGTGTATGTGGTTTGTTTAATTTACCTGATTTTTGTATACTTAAAATGCAGTGTCTTATGTACCTACACAGTATTACAATAAAAATGTAGTAGGTACTTACTGAGCTATTGCCAAAAATTATTGTGTTCACACATGGATGTGCAGTGACCTCAGCGAAAAATGTTAGGGACTTGTAATTTTTATAATACCTGTAAAATATAATACAGGTACTATATTGTATTTTGTAAAAAAAATTGATTTGAAAAACGTTTAATGTGCAAAATCCTATATTTCAGTAAAGGTATTTTTCAACACTATTGAAACAGAACCATTTCTAAATTCTCCAGTGAAGGAAAGGACGAGACACGTTTTACTTAAATATGACCTTTCCTATTTCTCTCAAAATACGATATAACAGTTTTCTCAGTTTAAAATGATGGCTCATTTTACTCAATTTTCAACAATCAGAAATATTTACTTGAAATGGCAACACCAAAATACCATCCCAGAAAAGTTAAACAGGTGTGATTTTATTTAACTTAAAATTCAGAGATTGTGAGCAGAATGATGAAACATTTTATACAATGATATGTTTATATTTTGTATTTTGTTTCTGTCAAACCAAATTTTTATGAAAAATGAGTATAGTAAGAATTTTGAAGTAAATAAAACTTATTTGATAGACACTGAACTTTAGATGGCCTTTCTAGAGGTAATTTTTTGATTTTTCCAGTAGTTTTCGGTAGCCTAAAGATAAATCAATAATAACGTAAAGATTTTTATAAATGAAAAAAATTTTACGATGTTATATATATTACTGAAATAATATACTAATTATTACTGATTATTTTATCATACACCGCCTAATTTTATATGTGAAAATTTATAATATTTTATTTTTCGTATTTTTGGGGAAATATGAAATATTTTTGTCACTCATTTTTTATGAACAGTTAAATTGTATATACTGTTTTTTGTTATAATTATTTGTATAATTCTACGCAGAATATATTTTTGAAAATTGTGAATATATGTTATTAAATATTAAACCAAAAGTTTATTATTTATAAGAACCTTAAGTTAAGACAAAGGAAAAGTATAGGGTACTATAAAAAATATTCTCCATACTTTCACATGCATCCTAACAATAATTTATATAATTACAATTAATAAATTGTTTGTATAATTTTATATTAATAAGAAGTCAAATTTTGCATCCGAATGTTAAGTCAAAAATATAGTAAATAAATAAATAAATAATAATATAAATAAATAACTAAATAAATATTTAGTTCACAAAAAAACAAATTGAAAAACATATATATATATATATTATATATTCACAGTAAAAAGAAGGTGAGTACGGTAAAATAATCACACTGTATACGGTAAAAAAGTTATAACATAACATATTATAATATTGAAAAATATTGTTTTAAAATGTATTATATTTACCTATACCAACATTTTAACCGACAAGTGAATTGCTTTCTCCTCATACTTCAAAATGTGGAAACCTTTTAACATTCTTGAAGTATTATTTGAAATGAAAAAAAAAAAAACACTGAAATATATTGTAAAATCATTATTGACTCTTATTTTTGCGTTCTCGTTACTTATTTATAGTTAAGCGCACACGTGTATTGAATTGTTATAATTTTTGTGAAAATGTATTAAGTTGGTAATGAAATAAATATTTCTAATAGTGTATTTTCTTATATACAGAAGAGACGTATACAATTTTTATGTAGTTGTTTATATTTAAGTTTAATATTTTTAATATATTCATAAAACTATAAAATGTGATTTCTAAAATATTTCACTTAACACATAGATTGTCCGCATATTAATGTGAGAATAAGTGGCTTTGTATAATCTCTAAAAGTTGTTCGTATATAACAATCGTTAAATTATAATTAATTAATTTTATAATACATACTACAAATAAGTGCTTTTCGATATCTTGATTGTAGAAAATTAGGCAAACAAAAAAAAAAATATTTCATTATCTTTGACTAATAGGGAAAGTATAATTTTTTAGGGAGGAACGATTTGTTTGTATTCTCATTATTGATACATGCCTACTAAAAAACGAGCACCTCTATGTAGAAAAAATTCCTTTTTCTGGCATTTATAGATTACTATTATGTTCATAATGCATTTCCACTATTATAGTTTATATTTCTGGACAATTAATAATGTAAATACACTTTCCATTTTCTTTAATATACGTGTTTATTCGAATGCAATAAAAGTTTATCGAAATTCAGAAGTGATTTCAAGTAGGTATACCAAATAACTTTCATACATTGTATATATTATAAGCTCTATACTACTTGACTTATGTATGATGAATAGCCGATGGAGTGGTCTACACGATAATGTCACACAATAATTTCTTCAAATAATAACATAGTACTAAAAACCAATGCCAAAGTTTTTGATATATCAGGAATCTAAAAACAGTGACCATTTTCAGTGTTTCGTTGTTTAAATACGGTCATATATAATATATGCATAATGTTAATAAAATGAAAAAACTCACGAAAAACTTTTTCTGGACATATTTCCAACGGTGTTCTACACGATCGTCCATAAATAATCATTAAACGAATATCCTTTATATCTTTGGATAATCATTTAATGTACCCTTCAATTGTTATACTCTAATATCCATTACATTCCGTCGCATATTATTATCTCTCGTTTCCTATCTCGCTATCCACCAACCACGCATCTGGCTGCTTTCCAATTCAATTTTGTATTTCAGTTTTTAACTCTATATTGCACTGTATTTGCATTACGCATTATTACATTAATCGTAGAGATCAATGTAATTTACGGTGGGTACAAAGTCGGAAAAGTGTCAATAAAATATTATATTTCTAACCTCAAAACGAAGCCGTACATGTTTGTACGGTTCGATACTGACTCGATCGGCCCGTGCTTATCATCGTTTTTTCCAGACGTAGTTTGACGTAGTATATACGGTAGGTACGTATACCATGCGTGTACCACGTATACCGAGGAGAGTAATAAAATGGGTTAATTTACGACGTCGAACATATTATCGGACCGGAGGCACGCCCGTACGGGAACGCGACTAACCATAAAATTGGCGATTCACTACTCGCCCACGCACCCGCCGCGTTACGGAGAAATCGATAAGAATACGAATATCGTGTTGTTGTTTATTTTTTTTTATCGGGTTAAATCGTAAAATTTGTTTAGTTCTGAATATTAATATAATCGTCCGAGATAGAATGAAAAAGAGACAAGAGACAGAGAGAGAGAGAGAGAGAGAGAGAGTATACGGTATATTATACTACGTCCATGTACAAATAATAAATTATTCGTTTACTTTATAGTGGTAAAAATAAAATACATTTATAAACTTATTTTATATCAATAAAAATGGAATATAATAAACACAATATTTTATATAATTATATATCTCTTTAACCGCGGGTCAAATATCCGAAGTGTTTACACGGAGCAGAAACGCCGTTATTAAAGTATAAACAGTAATTTTAAAAATTTACGACTTTACTAAATAGTATTATAATATACGGAGTTTCGTGTCTACGTATTCCAGAACAAAAATATTCCAAAATGCATAGTTTCAATGGTATTGAAAGTCGATAGTATTAAAGGTACCCAACTAGTACTTTTATGTTGGACTGGGACATAATGTGATTTCCAGTAAAATGTATAATTTTTGTAAGGATCTAACCATTTTTCGTCAAACCGTATAAATTGATTGTAACGGCATTATTAGCGTATAGGTACAGTTCAGGATAGAATATTTACCCAATTAAAATTGAAGTACTTCGATCTAGAACAGTGTGCCGTCTGTAACTCATTCAATTATAATGTGAATTCTATATAATAGATAATCTAAAGAATATAGATAATTTATCTAGTTATAAATAATTATTCTATATATATACATTATTAGAACTTGGTACGAAAAATACATTTTTCGAAATTCCATCAAAATTTGGCGATTTCTGTATACACTTTCGACTATTAACTCGTAAAACCACACCATTTTAATATGAGAATATTACTAAAAAAATAAATAAATAAATATTTTAATTATAGTGTAACACAAAAATTGGAATATTAGAGAAAAATTTTCCTTAGGTTTCGTAGGAATCAAATAATTTATTTGCGTATAAAATACAATTTTTTAATGTGTGTGGTTATGTTTTTTTTTGTTTTTTTTTTCAAAAATTAAAATTAGTGTAGATATATATATATATATATATATATATAATATACATATAGTACGACAATCGTAAAAATTGGATACATTTTACTAGCTTAAAAACGTATACAATTGTATAAGTCACGTAATTATATTATTATGTAATCGTGTTTTTATTTATAAATATTTTTACGGTGGTCTAGAAAAGTAGACATGGTGAAATATATATAAAAGTCCAAACACGAATAAAAAAAACTACTAGTATATTTTTATTATGTTAAAAAAAAAACGTTATTACAAGTTAAAAAAAAAATTTTTTTTTTAGATTAAAAGCCAAGAAATGTACGCTTGAATGTATATTATACGACCGCCTATAAACAATAATAATAAAAATCGAAATTGATGCAATGTCTTATACACATTCGCAGTTCGGATGAACGGATAGAACTGTGCTAATAAAATATCAACATAATAACGTCTGTTACGATTTCTTGACTATATAATGGGATCATTATATTATTTTCTAAAACGTAAACGAAATCAGAAGATATGACAAACCAACATATACTTCATTACTTTAAAGAAAGTACTTATGTTTTGTATATTCTAGTGTTTGTAAATGCTATAAATTATGCAATTTTGTTTTTAAATAGTTCAGTGAAATATCTCAAAAAGTTTTAAAATTACAGATAGTGCACCTACTCTTTTATAGAAAATAATACATTATTATCTTCTAATTTTGGTTTTATTTAATATTATACCAATATAATAAATAAAAAAAAAATATATATACCTATTAAAAATTAATAATCATTATCTATTTAGTAATAATTGTAGACATTCATTTATGTTTACAATTAACACTTATTTGTATAATAAATACAAATGTTTTGTGTAATGTACATACAATGGATAAAAATAATAATTTATATAACTAATATTAGGTTTTAAATTTTAATTTTTAATTAGTTCAGTTATTAACAGTATTTAAAATTATAATTAATTTATCATATAAAAGATAAATTATAATTGACCTCACTTTAGATAGTTTATTATATTTAATTTTAATTTCAACTTTGTATTTGTATTAATTTTTTATTATTTACATTTGAGTTACATTTATAGATGTGTAAATGCTAGTAAAATAATTCCTACAAAGTAATAAGTATAAGATCCTGTTTTATCTCTGTGAAAAAAATAAATACAACTATTTAATTCATAGGGTTCGTCATGCATTCCAATTATATAAATTGGAGTGTCATTTATCAATATTAATAATTGGGACAGAGTAGAATACGGATATGTTATTCGTATGACATATAATTAAAGAATGATTAATAATTAAATATTTTACTATTATAATTACATTATTATATTTAATAATAATAAAAAAAAAAAAAACATTTTAACTCTGTAAAATTTTATATATATATTTTAATTCTATAAAAATATAATTAAAATCAAAATCTATAAGTACAGTAATAAAATTATTATGTAGAAGCATATATAATTTTACTTTTAAAAAATAGTTTATATTTTTAAGAACCAACAATCATCTTAGAAATTCCAAAAATGAATAAAAAAAAAAAAAAATAAAAAAAAAATATGAATAATAGCTAACAACATTATCTAGCACAGATCTTTAAAATGTGAATTTTATAAGTTTTAAATATTGTTAAAAAAATGAATTTTTTAAATACCTCTTATGCAATATATCGAGTAACTGCCATAAGACATAATAGATAATGTCGGAGCTATTATTATATTATCGTTTCATTTTACTATTATATTTTCAATTTGACAAAAATAAGAATTGAGTAAACATATTTAAAAAAAATATAGTGATTATAGAATAATAAAAATAGTAATGACACAAGAATATTTTTAAATAACATAAGTACCTATATTAATATATTTTAATATTTTTAAATTGTTTAATTTGTTTAAGTGTTATAAGAACCCTATTAAATATCAAATATATGGTGTACTTTTATGTATATTCAGTATTATAGTATTATTTTATTTTAATCGTGACTAAAATATTTTTGCATACAAATAACATACACAAATCGTTTATTTACGTATACGGAAGATTATGAAAATAAAGCGAGAAGTGAAAATTTAAAAAGTACATTTGAACATATTTATAAAATCTAGTATAATGCTTATAATATTCCATAATATTAAAACGATTGTATCGATTTGCGTTATAATCGTTGTTAATACAAACCCTATTTGAAAATCACAAAATTTTTAAAAATATACTTCGCAAAAATAATCATGTGATTATTTTTTCAAATGCTATTTTTAACTCTTTATTTAATCATACCAAAAATGTCATCTATTGCTTATTTAAATATATAGAAATAAAATGTAATTTTTTGTTGTGTTAAAACTAAAATGTCCATTTATATTATAGTACGTCATTATCAGTAGGTACCTAGTTATTTTTGTTTTCGTTGTTGTAATGTTGTAGTTATTGAGAAAATTTTTATAATATTATTCTTTAAAATTATTGATATTGTCTGCTAATTTAAAATTTAAAATAACAAAAATAATATTATACCTCATAATATTAATATTGGTAAATAAAAAATTGTCAAACGGAAATGTTTAAATATATTCTCTATTTTGGGGATATTTGTAACTAAAATTAATAGATACAAATATAAAAAATGTACCTGGTATATTCACATTAAATTTTATTAATAATTACATAAATTTAAAATAAAATAAAAATTTTTTTTATTAATTATAATAAACTTTATATTTATGAAAACATAGATTTATTAAAGTTTATATTATCATGTAATTTAAATATCTGAAAATAATAGAGGGTTTGTATTTGAATTTTTTTTGGGGAGGGTTTTTAATTTATGTAAGTCTTACATAAAGATTATTAGAAAAAGTGCATATTTAAATAATATGCTTAAATATTTTAATAAAAAAAAGATTATTAGAAAAAGTGCATATTTAAATAATATGCTTAAATATGTTAATAAAAATATTTCTATACTGTGCAACATAAAGATGCTAATCCCACAAAATTGGTTTAAGTATGCATAACATATATTATGATATTGTATTTTGGAAAAACATAAATTTTAAAATACTAGAAACATAACGTTGAAAAATAAATAACTAATATAGTTTTATACTTCGTATAGTTGAATATTATTATTATATTTTGTTACAAACGATATTCAGTTTTTTTTACATAATTTATTTGGATTTATAGAAAAAGTTATAAATCTTAATAAAGTAACATTTAATAACTTTTGGATTGCCATCCTTTATTCATGTAAAAAGTTAGGTATTAATAAAATGAACATTTTAACTAGTTGAATAAGTCGGTTAGTTTCAAAAATAGTCGAGAATTAAATAGTCTTAAATATTTTTAATCATAATATATAGATATAAGAAGAATATTTTGAATTGTATCATATATACAAAAAAACTATAAAACGATTTGAAAGGTATTTAGACCTAAAACGATCAACAATGAAATTGATGTCAAATGCGTAAAAATCAACGAGAAATATTAGAAAAAACTTTTTGTATATATTAAAATATATGAAATTTTCTTGTGTGTCGATAATCGATGATGCCACCCGCTACTGACCGGCTTTTATTTTTCACTGTACCTATATAAGTTATAACGATTTGCAAGTATCGTCGAAATAAATGTGAATATTAAATATAAACATCGTATTATCGTCATATATAATAATTTATAACACGATATTAACCGAAATTGTGTTTAAACATAATTATTGTTAAAATAATAAACGTGTGTATAATAATAATAATAATAATAATGTTTAGAGTTTTGTACGTCCACTTTTCGCATAAAAATTGAATAATAATTTTAACCGCAGAATAAATTATTTCAAAATATTAATTATTTTTTTTCATTACCCGGTGGGTTGACACAGTTTTAACGAAAGACAATGTTGTTTATCGCGCCCGATACATTATTATAACAATAAATACAAAAATAATTATAATTAACAGCGTTACGTTTTCAATCGAAATTACTAAAACTGATATTTTGGCCAAAAATTGTTATTAGTAGTATAAAATCAAAAACCACACGTTTCATGGTTTAATTATAATATATAATAATATTATTTATGAAGTAATAACGAGTTAAAATTTTTATATGGAAAATTATATTTCAATTAAATATTCGCACTATCCGATGTCACGCATATATTAAAATTAATTAATTAAAATGTTCATAAATTAACTATTACTAAACTATACAAAATCGTTCTTTGTGAAAGTTGGATTATCCTTTGGTTATATTGCAAAAACAAATTAACATTAAACAAATTAAATTAAACTAAATGTTCAAAAATGAATGTTCAACATAACCTTTGAAAAACAATGTTTATTTCAACATAATGTATCATTTTATTCATATTTAAATATCCTCCTATATGATAAATTTCAGAAGAAACAGACCTAAATAAATGATAAAATTTGCATCTTATAAACTACAAGTTATTATAATAATTCATTATAAAATTATTTTTCCAAAGTGAATGTCCCTCTCCTAACTACCCATTGACAGTTATGGATATTTGTTTTAAAAAAAGAGAAGGAGTATCTAAAACCACGAAAATATAGGTTTATTTCTTGGCTACTCTCAAAAAAAATTTTTTTTAATTGAGGATTAATATTTTGGCGGAATAGTATACGATAATATAGGAACGCAAAGGTGGCGAAATATTTTAATCCTCACTGCGAATTTATTAGTAGTCAAATTATACTCAGTATATTGGCAAAGTGTGTTATATACTCCGGTATATAAAATAATAAAAATCAAATATTTTGGTATTCCCCAGAGGAAGCTATGTCCCTCCACTGTATCATTATGCATATATATATATACAGGGGTTTTAAGCAAAATAGGTAAGTACACAAAACTATGAGGCACTAGGTGTTTACACCTCCTTGAATTATGAGCAGTCCGAAATTAAATTTTGGACTACCAAAAAAATCGATGTTTAGTATGTTCTAAACCTTAATATACAACACATTTTGCCACCGATCCGAACTCGTTCTGGCAGCCATTGAATACACTGTGGCGATTCTAAATATGTCTCCTCCTCTGCCGTGCCTGTAATCGTATACCATTACTGGTGCATTACGTTTATATGTATTCACAATTCTAACTAACGTTTGTATCATTGGATTGTAGCTCAGTCAGTTAAGCGTGAGTGCAAAAATTGTTGAGTAAGTGATGGTCAAAGGTTCAAATCTTGCCGTGAAGTGTTCTATGAACCTTCAAAAATCGTTTAAATAAGATTAACTGAAAGCTTTAACAATATTCAATCAAACTAAATTTAACGTTTATTAAATATTTATTTAACATTACATCTAAAGGTCGCATATAATGTTTAATAAATGTTCATTGTGACATACTTACACATATAAATTAGTTATAAAATTAAGTAGTTTTATAATTAATTTGTTAACAAAACAGTGAAAACGGTAATTATATAAGTACTTTTTAAGAAAAAAAAAAAAAAATTATTGTTGAATTGATCGAATATTGAATATTAAATTTTGTTTTTATCTTTGTACGATATGTATACGATTTTTACATACAAAAGGAATACTCTAAATGCTTTATACTTTCCTACTCTATTTTTTTAAATTCATTTTTTCTACATACTTGGAACTTTAAAACAGTATTTTTTTATTTTTAGAATAGGTTTAAAATCTGTAAAGAAAATCAATAGAAAATATATAAATTTAAAACACGTTAATCGATTATGGTTAATTTATTAGTTTTTCCAAAAATAATGATCTCGCAGCATTTAACGTTATACTGAATATATATTTTAGTACTTTATCAATTCAAATTTCTATTTTTCTTCAAAATCATAATTACACAAATCAAAGATATATACATTTTTAACTACTAACTAAAATTAGGTTTTTAGTTAAAACATATATTAGTAAATTAGTAGATAATCTCTTCGTAGTGTTTATGTGTTGTTTTAATTTTCTTACTTTGTATGATATGTATAATAAATATATGTATATCGCTTTTTTTATCTTTTTAAATTTACTTTAGTCTTTTTTATAAATTAACGTTTTGGTAAATGCCGTTACACTATATACAAATTTATGTCTTTTATTTAATGAACACTATAACTCTAAAATCACTTTAAGAAATATTTTCGTGTAGATGTTTAAATTACGTACATACTTCAAAGTCTATGGTGTTAAATTCTCTCGGCCTGCTCAGCATTTTAATTTCACTGAAACAACACTAGATTTTTTTTAATTAAATGTATACTCTAAAAAAATGATATGAAAATAAAAATTGTATTTACCTTAGTATGCTCAGATAAATAAGATTTTAATTTTGATTTCTTCACTTCATTTATGATAATTAAAATTGTGTTAGAATTTTTTTTAAATTATAATTTATAATATATTTTTAATAAACTTAATATAATTCTATATATATATATATATGTGTGTGTGTGTGTGTGTGTGTGTATCAGTAAATAATATCGATAATGCATATTAGTGATATTCTGATAATAGGTTTGGAATAAAATATACTGTGTTAAAATGTTTCATGTTATAATATTATAGACTTAAAATAACACGAGTATGTTAGGCTGACGTACGTACAAATGATCACTAAATTTTTTTCGATTAAAACATTTCTAGAAATAATTTTATGGCATATTCCGGTAGGGTCATTTAAATGGTCCCAATAATTATTAAAGTTCGGCAGTTGTCAATAATGTTTATACCACACAAAAACGAACCAAGATTATATCTACGTAATAATATAAGATTATATAGCACGTAATAATGATATGAGTCTATAGCGGGTCAAATGTTAAAAAATATTATAATATAATATAATATTATATATAATATTCTGGTTTCGATAGTTTTAGATAAATATATTAATATTATAATATTATGGATTAAACTTTTAGTTACCAAAACGATTAGTTAATATTATCATTCTTAATATAATTTAATTATTATCATGCATATTTAACTTAGACTTAAGTATTTGTAAAACCTTTACGCAGGCCTGTTGGAAAATGAAAACTATTTCACGTTTTCGATTTTAGCATTCTAGTCTAACGTACGAGAACGAAAATCTACTCGTATATTATTATTATTTTTCTAAAAGATTTCCTCCACGGCGCAGAAAATACTATATAGGCCACCCACGCTTTGGTCTTACACAGCGCTTCCATTGTGCTCATGCCGTCATACACTCGACTATATACGATAACGAAAATTATTACGACAGTTTTCCAATATTTTTTTTGCCGATTCGAAAGTCTCGAAAATTGAACTATCGTAATTGTGCACACGAAAAATCTGCGTACAGCCACAGCTGAATTATCGAGAAATTCGATTACATTCAGAATTATTGGCGATGATTCTTTTTCCCTCCATTAGCCGATCGCTAATAAAATATATTGTTCACCCACGCGGTAATGATTGTGTTATGAGTGCGATGGGTGGACGGGGTAAACCATGGCAAACAAAACGTATTTTATTCAGACCGATTTTATCTAATTATTTTCACTCGCAAATATAGTTATCCAGAAATTTCCAAAAAGTCATTCCACTATTTCCACGATGAGAGAAAATTTGTAAATTATGAATGTTTTCACAAGGTAAGTTCATAATTTCTTTTTGGAAATAATAATTTATGTTTTACAAATATTACATGATATCTTAAATAAATATACCTACATGTTTGTATAAATATCTTGATGCGGGGTGTTTTGATACTACCGCCTCGTATGAATAATAGACACGTTGATAGTCGGTTAAATATATAATCGTTTTTATTAAACATGTCAACAGTTTATTTATACAAACATTTAGGCATGCATGTTATTTACAATATATACAAGGGTTAAGCAGACGGGAGATGCGTCCGTAGGGTAAAAAGTACAATTTATTCCCTAGAGTTTAGAACTAAATAACATTGTGTGAGATTCAAAACAAATAGGGTACAATCGTTTTAAATTTGATTAGGATTTAATAAATAATTTCCTAATTTCATTAGGATTTATGACCAAATTTGATTACGACATTTTAATTTGTGTAGTTTTCTTAGGTTTTTGATACTTATTGTGACAATATTCTGCAGTGAATGAGAATATATTCTTTATTCACATCACTAATCATAATATTTGAAGTAAATTAAAGGTTAATAGAAAATTGTGAATACTATTATCTGCGAAACTATCTACAATAAACAGTGTGGCCTATATCATGAATATAACATCTGAGTAATGTACCTGTGAACCTGTTTGCATTCCTGCTCGTGGTTCAACTTGTTCGTTCTGCCTGCACAAACTTTACAAATTTCACGTGAGTGTATGTATTTCTTGTTTGTTTTCTTATCACGTACCTGACCTCGTAGTTGATCAGCTGTTTGCCGTGGTACTGTTAACTTGGTATGCTCGTTTTACATTATCTCTTACGTCCCTAACTCTGGTTTTGCTGTCACTCCACCTCTCACTGTTGCTGTTTGGGTTGTACTTGCCTCTTTTTAAGACGCATTTTCCACTTCCTAATCAGTGCTGTTGCATTTGCCTACTTCAAGGAGTATTTTTACATATTATAATTTATTATAAATTTTTTCATCTCAAACCTTTAAATGCCTCCGAAATTTGTTGAAAAACACTCACAAATTAATCTTCGCTCCAACTCTTCTACAAATGAGAAATCTATTATTAATGATGTTTTTCTCGCCATCGAGCTTATGCCAAGGCCCAGGATGATTTAAAAGCTGAAAACAAACTGCTGTTGGATACACTCAGATATGGTCAGGATTCTCTTACGTCTCGGTTTGACATTCTTTCAGCTACCTTATCTGCCTTGAGTACTAAAGTTATATTACTGGACGCCTGTGTTCTAGCACTTGAATCAACCTCTGCTTCCACTCAATCACCCCTCTCTGTCTCAGATGTTATTTTTGAGTTTGCTGAACGCGACCGATGTAAATCTAATATCTTAGCTCATGGTCTCCCTGAGTCCTTAACATCTAACTTTGCGGTTAAGATCGCGGAAGACAAGTCGTCATTATCAACACTCTTCTCTCAACTTTCACTTGGAGCCCCAGTTGATTTTAAGGCTATTGGATTGGGGAAACTCGCCTCCAACGAGCCGCGTCCAGTCAAAATTTTTTTTTGTGACCAGTATACCGCTGCAAACGTTTTATCGACGTTCTGCACGCTTAAAAAACAGTCTCAGGATAAATTGGTATTAATCTTATTCGTGACAAAACACGCCTAGAACGAGAACAACTTCGTGCTTGCCATCAGAGGTTGGCCCGTCGAAACCGAGAGGGTGAGCAGAATTTCACAATCATCTATCAAAATGGCGTTCCTTGTATTCAAAGCTCCAGATCAAAAAAACCACTCCTCCATGTAAACACACCCAAGGACATGACGAAGTCTTCTTGTACCATCCCTCGTTTCGGCTTCTATCAAAACTGTCGTGGACTCCGCACAAAATTTTCTACCCTCAAATGTAATGTTTTATGTTTTGATTATCTGTTTCTAATCTTTACCGAAACCTGGCTTAATTCTAACATTAACTCTTGTGAGCTTGGTCTTACAAATTACACTATCTACAGGTATGATCGTTCTCCTTTCACTAGCTCCTGTAAAAGGGGTGGGAGTGTCCTTATTGCCATTCATCGTGATATTCCTTCCTTCCTCCACTAACCTCCTTTTCAGCCAGTTGAGCAGCTATTTGTTGGTTTTCCCTCGGTTCCCTTAATTTTATTATCTGTGGCGTCTATCTTCCTCCGTCCTGTACTGACGACTTATATTCCGCTCACTTATCATCTGTTGACCACCTACTCCTCAAATATCCCTCCTATCTATTCATATTTGGTGGTGATTACAACCTTCCTGATATTTCTTGGTCAAATGACCGTCATGGATTATGTTATTCTACCACTTCCTCCACCAATAACCTTTGTGTTCCAGAATGTTATTCATTCCATAGTTTCTATCAATTAAATAACATTCTTAACTCTCACGGTTCCCTCCTTGATCTTATTCTTACAAATTCACAGTATTTGTCTGTATCTAATGTCCATGAATCTGCAGTTCCTCTTGATACTTACCACCCTCCCCTCTCTATTTCGATTGATCACATTATTCATCACTATCGTCCTGCTTCATCATTGTCTTTCTATGATTTTTCTCGTGCCGATTACAAATCTATAAATAACTTTTTTAACTCATTTAATTGGGAACTTACTTTTTCTTCTTATAATGCAGATGAGGCCATGGCTGTGCTTCTTGATGCAATTTACTACTCTATTCTATCTTTTGTCCCCCAAGTCACTCCTCGTCCTTCTGTTTTTCCTGCTTGGTTCACTCCCGACCTTAAGAACCTAATTATTAATAAAAATCGGTCTCACTCTAAATATAAATCCAGCAAGTCTTTATCTGATTATAAACACATTTCTCTCTTTCGTGCCAAATGCAAATTCTTATCTGAAAAATGTTATCGTGAATTTATCTCCCGTACCGAATCCAATCTTTCTCTAAATCCACATTCTTTTTGGTCTTTTGTACGTAAGCATCGTTCCTCCCCTCTTATCCCTTCTTAAGTTACTTACAATGGTGTAATCAGCTCCAATCCTACTGATATGGCTAATATATTCTTTTAGTATTTCTCTTCTGTTTATTCCTCACCTATGTCTTCCCCTTCTCCACCACCCATTAATGCCTCCTCCCATTATTTTCTCCCTAGTCATGTACATATCTCCATTAATTATGTCTCCAATATTTTGACCTTTTTTCGTAACCTTAAGTCAGTTGGACCTGATGGTATCCAGGGTCATTTCCTTTTTAAAATATTTGATGTTCTTGCTGGACTCCTTTCTATTGTTTTTCGAAAATCCCTACAAACAGGAATTTTTCTCCCTGGCATTAAACTCAGCTCGATCACTCCTATTCTCAAATCAGGTAACCCAAGCATTGTTATAAACTACCGTCCTATTTCAATACTCCCTCACTTATCTAAAATATTCGAAACCTTGGTTCTCAATTCAATTCGTCCACCCCTTAACAATCTTCTCGTCGAGGAACAAATGGGTTTCGGTCTGGTCGCTCAACGACTACACGTTATCTTGTTTCCACCACCTATATTTATGATTCCTTTCGTATGCACAGTCAAGTAGACATGATCTACATGGATTTTACTAAAGCGTTTGACAGAGTCGATCACTCATTACTTATAAATTCTCTTGACCTCCTTGGTATTGGTAATCCCCTTCTTTCTTGGTTACGCTCCTATCTTACTAATCGTGTTCAATTCGTCTCAATCTATGGCTCTTCGTCGAAAGTTTTTTCTCCCTCCTCTGGTGTTCCTCAAGGTGCAGTCCTGTCACCATTACTTTTTGCTCTTTTTATAAATTCTGCTACCTCTGTCCTTATCAATGCTCAACGTTTCATTTTTGCTGATGATATGAAACTATATCTCCAAATAAACTCTCTCTCTGACTGCTTTCTGTTGCAGGATGATCTTGATCGAATGGTAACCTGGGGTGAATCTCTCGGCCTGTCTCTCAATATCCAGAAATGCTCAGTTATGAATTTTTCCCGTCTCCACTCCTCCATCACTTTTCCTTATTCCATTAATGCTTTTTCAATAAAATCCGCCGGTAACTCCATTTGTGACCTTGGGTTCACTCTCACAAAAAATCTCTGCCCTTTGCTTCATATTGAAGTAGCCTGCTGCAAAGCACTTAAACTCCTCGGCTTCGTTAGTCGTATATCCC
>JAIPRL010008569.1:0-19987 GCA_025469235.1 Pemphigus obesinymphae | reverse complement strand
TCAATGTTCCTACATTCCACGTACCTACTCGCACTTTGAACCTATCCTGCGTACTCAAGTGTGAATCTAACCCAAAACACTTTGGTGCTTTCCCTACACCATCGACATCACGGCCGTTGGGTAGACCCGCACATATAACTGATGGAACGGCTACCGCAGCCACTGTCAGGCTGGTACTGTTCACTTGATCCCTTAGGCTATCTCCACACCCAAGTACGCAATTTTGTTTTCCCCGCGAACATCCGAGATGGGAAAACTCGCCTATATTCTTTTTAATACTTCTCATACTTTTTGACAACTTTTATGCCGGCTGTCAACCTGACGCAACCTCAATTAGTCGACTCCTACGACAGGCATGAGAAAACCGTGGAGGTATTCTTAGCCCTCTCCACAGGGACAGGATAATTTGTAATGTATATTACATTAAAATTATTATACATGTACATTTCATATTTTTAATATTATTTTATTGTTAATATATTAATTTATAAAATAACAAACTTGTTTATAATTGTAATAATATTACGAGTACTTACATAATACTATAAATATCGACTATGTCTGGAGAAAAAAATAATGTACATGGGGTTAATTTTATAAATAAACATATAAATATATTTTAATAATTTGATTGTTTTTATAAAAAAAAATATAATTTAATATAATTTCATTTATATGATATTGTACTTTTTAGGATACTAGTCGATCTTATTATTCCACATATAATAATAATAATTGTTTTCGTTTTTAACATTATTATTATTTTTTTGTAATTAATTATTAATCGAAAGAAAAATCATCTAAGATATTAAGAAAAATATCTAAAAATTAATATTACGAATAGTATCATTATTTTTCACCAACAGACTTTTGCGTCTCGAGACGATCATATCGTGAGTACATATTGCATAATTTTACTGGAAAGGATGTGTTCTAATTTGCATACCTTTGTTTTAACAATCTATTGAAATGGAGGGTTTTGTGTATTGAGAATTATTTAGGGCTTACTGATTACGACCATAATACCGATAGTTCTACATACTCAAAAGGGATGAACCATATTAGAAATTCATAATGCGTCTTATAAAATATAATTATCTAAATAAGACCGTTAATAAAAAAATGATTATTAATAACAAAAAGAGGTTAATATAGTTTGTATATTTTATATTATATGTTATTTTTCAAGAAAAAAATTTTAATTTTATTTTTTAAATAATAAGTAGTCCAGATACAGATTGTAAACGGTCCATAAGTCTTTGGATATGATAGTGTATTGTTTTTATTTTAAATTTTAAAGCAATGATAAATCATTAAATTCAATAGATAATTCTGAGCAGCGATTGGTATATTATTATTAAACAAATTAGAAAAATCCACTCTGCGATCGTGCTATAATTTCTAGGTTCTACACGTATTTAAAACAATAATCTAAAAGTATAAATCAAATCGAATATTATCCTTCTTCATATATGAACCAACCAAAAATGTCCCTCGTAACTATGTAATAAAAATATTGTAAAACGAATCAAATATCGATCTCTCTAGTAACTAAATCAACAATTGGAACTATTAACTACGGATGGACGGACATAACGGGGATATAACGCATCTAAACTATGTTTAGAAACCTAAAACGTAAAGAAAATCGGTAATCATTACTAATGTATTTGTTATTTTATTATTTCCTCTATATTTATAAAATATTTCCGTTCTAAAAAGTGGTTTTTCTTTACGCTTAATAAAACGTCTGATAAAACGATAAACTCCTCATCGATTCTTCCTACACAAAAAAATACATACAGTCAAAAAAAATACACAGTCTTAATACCAATACATTCCTTGCTTTGCCTAGAATCCAAAAATTATGTACCTATACTTAAAACGAAACCTTACATTTTAATAATAAATAGTTTATATTGTATTAGGGTTTTAAGTAGAATTCAATGTTTTATATTTAATTTGAAAAAAAACATTAAAAAATGTTATGATTTAAATTAATAAAGTGTTTAAAACAGTTTTATAGAAATATTTCAAACCTGCCGACTTTAATCTAAATAAATGTATTTAAAGTTTAGAATAATATTGTTCTAAGTCCTAAATTTTACATTATACTTCTCGCTAAAGAAACTATTATATAAGTATACAAAATTACGAATAAGTACAGACCAAAAAGTTCATTTGGAAAAGTTGCAACACTCATTTAAATCATGTCATAAATTGTACGAGTGTTGAAAGTTGGTTATGCATTTATGTGGCTATAGTTCTGCGACAGGCGAATATTTCCTCACGGGCCTACATGATATATATTTTCATTATGAAAAACTCAGTATGCACTCAAAGTTTTTGGTAAATATTCTCTTTAGCATGTCAGTTAAAAGTTCATACTATTAGAATTCGGTACAATTTGGAGAATCTTTAAGGATATGTGTTCTCGGGATAAATGATTAACATTTTATCTTCTAAACTCTAAATGTACTAAATATTTTATTTTTTTCCGTTTTGAAGACAAGTCTTTTTATACTTCAATTGTTAGGTCCATCAATAATTTAAATTTAAATATTCTTTATTATAAAAAAAAGTATTGCAAATTGAAGTTTCAAAGGTTTCACCAACATAATTTCCAACATAACACGATATTAAAATTTTTTAGCTGATGAGGGTAGGTTAACATCTAAGATCACTCAGATAAATAATGACGTTAAAATGTATGCTAATGCTAATTTTCGTTCAAAAAAATAATAACATTTAATTTTAAAACCATAAGAAGTTTTTAGTAGATTATCTCTTCTCTGACTGTATATTTTAATTTTTATGACCTGAAACCAGTGTCATTCGAGTCATAATTTTTAGTGCAAACATTTAATACAGGAAACATCTGGTAAGCACATATAACGTACCTAATACAATTATAACGATATGAAATACATAATTATGAAGTGTGACACCAAAAATATAAAACATTTTTTCGAAATTTCACAAAATATTTTGGGATAATCTTGAATTTTTTGATATATCTATTTATTTTTTTCATTTTTCTTTTACCTTTAAAAGTGTATTACTGTATTATATTGACCATAAAGCTGTAACTATTTAAACGTGTCATTGTGTTCAAAACATTGGTATATTTTTACTTTACCGGATTATCGGAGTTTTAATATATATTTTTTTTTTTTTTTTTGAGCTTATGTAGTTTGCGACTATATTTTTTTTTACCTTATGTAGTTTTCAAGGTTAAAAACGATGGTAAAATCAGAATTTTGGCGATTGGACTTAGTTTAGAAGATATCTCGAATTAAATTTAGGCGATTTTAAGATGTTTGTATTGGTGTAATATAAGTACCTACCAAGTATTTTCTGTTCCAAGTAATGGGGTTCCCAAAACTTGTGACAATAGTATGGTTATTTTTATTTTGGTATATAATTGTTCATTTAACCTGTCACCTACCCGACGTAGTGTTTTACAGTAAATCGAGGGATATTTTCGATTGAAGCGAAGGAGTCGGCCACAGCTAGTAGAACGAGCGTAACCCTTTTTCCCAGCTATGTTTGTCTAAAATATTAAAACTTCGATAATCCGGTAAAGTAACTTATTAAGAAGAAAAACATTTTTTAAACGAGAATCTAACGTAAAATATGCTATTTTATATGATATACAAAAAACTGCTATAACTTCTAAACTAAGTACGACCCCAAAATTCTGACTTCACCATAGTTTTCAGCGTCAAATACTACATAAGGTAATAAAAAAATATATATATTAAAACTCCGATGTTCCGGTAAAATAAAAATGTTCCAAAAAATATTTTACGAACCACTGTGGAGTAAATTATATTGGTATCGAGCAAAGTAACCATTTAATAATATATAATATGCAAAATAACATGTATTAAAATATGGCAAGAAGGCTAGATTATACAATCGGACAAAAAAAATTGAGGTGGTAACTTGGTAGGTACGCTGCTATTTCAATTCAATTTGATAATTTATTTGTAATTTTAGAAAATAACATATATTTAATAATTGGTTTTTCAACCGATTAAATGTATTGAAAATTTTAATAGTGTTTGTTTTTTGTTTTTTTGAGAAAGGCTAATAAAACGAATTGACACGAGAGAAATATAAAGACATAATATATATGTGACGGGAAAAACTTTTTCAACATAAAACGAATTTGTCCGAATTAGCTATACGTGGGTGTATATATTTTATGTTCCGATTGAAATGAAATGAAATTACAAATAATTTAACGCCTAAAAGTTCCAATTGACTGCCGTTACATGTAGGTATACATTTTATGACATCCGGAATAGAAAAACAATTTCCACATTCATTTTACTCGGCGATCAATAATATCATATATCAGTAATTCTATTATGTTTATGAATGTACGAGGTACTGTGCAAGAGATTATGATGTTTAATCCCCAAATGAGGTATGAATATTTTGGATTTTTTTAAAAATAATTATAGTAAATGTATGTATATAATTTTACATTACTATAATTTTTACATCGTGCATGTTACTTTGGGTAGCGTTACAAACACCTGTTTATTTTTTTTTTAGAAAATATTGATCAATAAAATAAAGCTTCAAATTAAAACAACTTTCTATAGTTATTCTAATTAATATATAATATATTATGAACTTAATATATAATAATGAGGTAAATGCACGTGTCCGTCGTAAGATATTATTCAGTTATATTGGTTTAATCAAGTAGATTTTATAAAATATAAATAAATTTCAAGGAGCCAAGGGATACTCGTATTTTCGGTCCGAATGTTAATAAAAGTGCACAGCAAAAATGAATGCTTGCCTCTTGAAAATTAAATATCTATATTGCCACAAACAATTTTTTAAATGTCAAAAATAAAAATGAAAATATATTTTTAATTATTTGCTGAATAAAAATTACGTTCATCATATATTTTTAGAATATGGCTATTATCATTTTTTGTGGCAATTCCAATGTTGAATAAGTTTGAGTTTTTCATGTTGTTCTTGTATATTCGTGCCTACAAAATTTTCAATAGCTTGTATTATAGAAGTGTCCTGCTCATGTATGCTGGAAGTTATTTTAATGTATGACAACTAACAAATAAGTTGTCGCTTAGGCTGGAAGTTTGTGATTACGTGTTGACAGGTGTTGAAAATTGGTATATCAATATCTTGTTACTACTTGTGTTCGTGAATATTATATGAGAATCATGATGGTTCTTCATTAATAATATCCCTATAATAATATATATATTATGGAGATATCACTCCATAATATAGACATTTTTATTAGACAAATTGAACACCAACAACGGGTATGCTGCACAACGGATATATCACTAATGGTTATTACTTATTAAATTGTTTTGTACGTCTACGAAATGGATATTTAATGGATACATTTTTGTATACATATCATACCTATTAATTAAACTAGTAAACCAAAATAAATTAGCTACCTATAACTTTTACAAAATAAATTATAAAAATTCAAAAAAACATATATGGGCTTTAAATATGAATTTCCTAGGCGTTAGGTTAGGTCTCAAACGCCATACATGCCCCAATATAATATGCAAAAAAATTCAAAGTACAAATTTCCTAAAGCCTTAAATTGGATTTCCATATAATATGGTGGTATTAATATGAAAACGCTCTTAAATTCAAGAGCCTCGCTCTTGAATATAATAATATTTTTCAATATTATTATAATATATATATTATCTCGTACCTATATAGGTACTGTTATTTGTAATTTCCCGTAGTTATTCTGTATTCATATAATATTATGTTATTCTATGTATATTATATAACCTGAATTGTTTATGATTAAAGTTGTGGTAAAATTTTTATGTGTACCTACAAAAAAAAAACAAAATTAAAGCGTTATTATATTGTTTTACTTTTTATATCCGTAAAAAATGCGCAATAAAAAATGTAAAAAACCAATTAGTGAACTAAATTATTAGTAAACCAACGAGTTTAAAATAAAATGCCTCGTGCCATGGGGTGAATAAAATGTAGATAAAATACAAAAAAACACGGTGTTCAAGTCTTTCTGACAATGCACGTCTTGAAAATACAAAATACACAGTCTACCATAAATATTAGGTTATTGAAAATCGTTCCATTTACACTCACTGAAAAAATTAAAAAGTCACTCGCTGTAGATATAAATATATAAGCTATATAGGTACCTATGTTTTATTATTATTATTATTTTTATACATTTAAATTTTAATTGACTGAGTATATTAATGATTAGCACCCACAGTACTCTCGCAGCAAGCTAATTCATCGTGATGAAATAAAAAAATCTTATAAAATAAAAAACAGTTTTACCATATTTTAAATACATGAACACAGTGCGCGTAGGCGTAAATTATAAAAACGAGAAAAACATGTTATGCTTGTTTAATTTCTGGATTAGAATAAATGGTGGTTCTAATTTGCCACATTTAAATGGCTTATCAAAATATCAAGAATTTTTAAATAAGTATACAAACGTTTTTGTAATAAAAATTATGAGATAGAAAATACTATTTTTATACTGGTATTTTATTACTATACAATTGACTTTCAAAAACTAATATATTAAAAAAAATTTTTAAATACCGGGTTTGTAAGTTACTACAGTTGTAGGGATTCAATAATTTATAATTAATTTATATAGACACAGACTTACATGGAAAATGTAGGTGGGAAAATAAATAATGTATTCTTGTTAATATATTTTTTTAATAAGCGGTATCCTTTCGAGTACGAAAAATATGTACTACTTAAAAATCCATCAAACTTGAATGATTTCGTGTCAAAATAGATAAAACAGATAGTTTTGATAAGTATCATATTAAAAAAATTGCAAGTTGTAAAAAAGTGTGTCAAAAACAATATTATTTTATCACTTAGGATAACCTATAAAATTAAAAAAGAACATGCTTGATTATTGCTAAAAAACCTTTATTATTCAGGAGATTGTGTTTTTAAAATCGATATTGCTGATCACTAATCTTAAGATTCTTAATTCCATTTTTATTTTTTATTTTTTTTAATAATTATAATTTTCGAAATGTGCATTTTATTCATGTAATGAGTTTTGTAGGTACATAAATATAACGAAAATACAAAAAATGACAATATTCTTTTTTTATCATTTTACGGGAAAAATATTTTATTCTATAAATACAGTGCAAATGTAATCTTAAAAACGCTCTCTCGAATAATTTCCAAATACCACAATAAAACCCTTTCATTTTTAGGTCAGTGATTTATTATTTTTATACCTTTTGACCTTTGATTTTTTTGTATTTTTATTATAAATAGACCTAAAAATTTCGTATATAGCATACAATTTAGCATTTAATAATCTGGAATTTGACCTTAATAAACTTTGAATTTAGACGTTAACTTTGTAAGCTTTGTTAACTATTTAGTAATAATACCATACAACTACAATCCAGAAAATTTTTTGAAATGAAGAATAACCTATAAATATAAGTTTTATTTCAAATTTAAGCGTAGAAATACTGATGATGTTTCCATTAAATAATATTATTATTCATTCTGGGCGATGTAGGAAATATATTACTAAACCATAATGTATTTTACTTTTTGTTTTTGTTTCATATATACGATATACTTATAATATGTAAATGTACAATTATTTTGCAAAGATATGATGAAAGATATGATAGAAAGATACTATGGGAAAAGTTTTTAGGTAGACAACGAATTTCATCTAATATAGATAGTACATAATATATTCCCAATAATTTTCTTTTGTGTAAAGCGAAATTACCGAAAGAAACGTAAAGAAAAATGTATACAAATACATAAATGTATAATTTTGTTATTTTTATATTTCGAAAAATAATAATTTTTAGAACTTTTAAATTGCACACAATGTTTATGGAAATTAGTCGAAGAAATATAGATTCTAATATTATTGAAATTCTATAGTTTTAGGGATATTTAAACATCTGAATTTTCATTTGTATTTTTATCATTCTAATAATTTATGTATAAACAGTAAAGATATTTTAAATACAGTTTAGACACAAAGTTGTTTCGTTTATAATCAAATGATAAAAAGTATTTAATCTTCGTTTTCGATCATAATTAATTTGAGTTAAAAATATTGCGATAAAATCAATTTTACAATGAAATGTGTTTTATTTTTGCGTGCACATTTATTTAAATTAAAAAAAAGACATTAAAAGCAATTTGAAAAAAAAAAATATAAAATGTATAAAAGGTGTAGAATTAAATACGCAAATAATAATAAAATATAATATTATACGCGACACTCTAGAAGGCTTATTGTCGAGCACTCGATTCGCCCTGCGGCAAAATGTAGTGTTCAGCAGTGAACATTTTACGCCCGAATATTTCTCGTGGAAAGTGCATATTGTAATCAACTTCCCCTCACATTATAATAATATATTAGTGATTTATGTTATTTATGTTATACATATTTAAAGACATCGTTCACTTCTTTCGTATTTATTCTACAAAGTGTGTTTCAAATAATTTTAAAAGTTAATAAAATTGTGATAAAATCATTTCAAATCATTTCAAAATCAAATGTTTAAAATTTTCAAAACGAAAAAAGTTTTCGTTTTTGTAAAAAATTAAACTATTACATATTTTTTTGGTCATCATTGAAAACCAAAGTATATAGACAACCTATACAGAACAAATTAAAAAATTCCCTCTTAAATAATTTATGATACACTGATATCTTTGTGAACAATTTAATAGTCAGATTAATGAACTTTCAATAAATATTATATTTCTTTCGTTAAATTAGCATTAAGTTCATCTGCATAGCGAGTATGCCACTTAAAGAGCATGATATTTGGAAATCGTTCATTCTATCCAGATGATTCTTCCATGATTATATTAGTAGGTAAACAATAGTATAAGACTAACTACGTTAAGAACAATATCGAAAACTTGACCAACGAACAATTTTAATTCAATGATACAATAACTTATGGTATTTATATGATATATACTGTGGTGACAGTCCAATGTTAACTAATCAAGAACGTCATGATAGTATTTTAATCGATATTTGTTTTAATCTATACAATATGTTATATTGTAATTTGGATTAATTGTAATTTGAAATCTTTAGACACATCTAAATTTTTAAATATTATAATTCATTTGTAATACAGTAGAAACTGTTTGTAAAATTAATTATATAAAGTTACCAGTATGCTATTAAGATAACTCATTAATATTTACATATAAGGTTAACGTTTTAACTAGATAAATTATATTCTGATTATATATATTGATTATACTGAATCATATTAATTAAGTGTAATTTAATTCAATGATAATAATGGATTTAGTAAGGATAATCTTATTTTTAACCAGAATTAAATATAAATTAGCTAAAAAAATCGGAAATTTAACTATCATTTTTAATTATTATTATATTTAATTAAACTATGTAATAATTGTTTAAAGATAAATATTTGTGATTCTGCAAAATATTCATGATAATAATATGTTATGTACTTCAACATTAAAGCTTCATCAAGCCTTTTTTATTTGTGTTCATTTTGTTTTTTTTTTTTTAGAAATAAAATTTGGTCTATAAATTGTAATAAAATTTTTATTTATTATAATTATTCACCTCAATTAAAAAATTAACGTTGATAAGTTATATAAATTATATTCAATTAATTATGAAGTTCAAAACGATGACGTATTTTTTATTGTTGTGGCAAAATTAATTTTATATACAGCGTATAATCTAGACTCTAGAAAATATTACTCGAAGAGATGTTTATTAAATTTTGTAAAATTATTTCATACCGATAACATTTAAAATATGTATATATCACTATAGCCAACTGGATTTTTCCCAAACTAAAATACTTTTATTTTATTGAACAATTCTACTTTACATTAGTCCAGAGACAAGTTTTACAACACTCGTATTTTCGGTTTAATGATTTTAGGTTATAACGTTTTTTTTTCGTATTCTTATTTTATTTATTATAGGCATTAGCATATTTTGAAATATTTATTCCCGCAATCTACAAAATACATTATATAATAAAACTGATGAATTTATCATAATTAATATATGTTATTATCGTTATATAATATACCTACTTTTGACTCAATGTTTCATAATTATAATGGAATGCATTTTTAAAGTTCTTGTATATATATGTATAAATTTAGAACTTTTGGATTCACTGTAGTTCACTCAATAAATATGCATAATATTTAATTTATAATATAAATATATTGCTGATAAAAAACTAAAAATAAAAAAAGTAAAAAGTACTTACTTGAAATTTGATTTACTGTATGTCATAAAATCTAAGCACTTATACAGTCACAGGTTGAAGGGCGTGGTAATATCTTCGCAGAATTCACTAAAACTTTCGACATTGTGAACTATATTATGTCTATGTCTCAATAATTAAAGATTTATATCATTTAAGTATAGGGTAGGCCTTCATAAATTGTTTCTTTAATATAAATAGTTTAAGACATGGATTATAGTTAGTGATACTAAATCATACGTTATTGAAGTTTTCCATCGACTTTTTTCCTGATGGTTAAATTTGTACTCGTTTTTTATAAGTGTGTTCATTTGGTTTTACAACATTTTGATGTTTGCGCATGGCATGTTTTCAAGTTTATATATTAGTGGTTTAAGTTGTTTAGAAAATGGTATTGACTTATTTGTCTGTTGGGCGGAGATGTTTTAGTAGATTGAACTTTATATAGTCATGCAATTTCATTTCTGTCGTAGGCATTCGGTCTTCGACTCACATTTAAATTTGTAGTCGTTGAGTCTTTTATCTCGACAATGACCTATAGAGATTAATTTTACTCTATAGTTACTATATCCTTACGTTTAATATATGTGATAAAATATATGTTTAATGGCATAATATGGCCACCAAGTTATCTTGAGTTCATCTGTACACCCGAATATTGATACATGTTTTGAAGAGTCAAGTATTAAAGTTAATTAATGCTATATTGAGTCTTAACGTATACAAAATTTTAGACAATTTGTAGTTTGAGAAATATTTTTTTAATTAATAACACTCTTTGTTAAAGCTCGTATAGTCATTATCATTGATAATAAATTCCAAAATTAATTAAAATAATCTTCCAAATATTTATTACTAAAATTAATAATATAACATTGGGTTTTGATAGTTTCAATTTAAAATAATTGAATAATATGACATAATATATTGCTAAAGGAAAATTTTCTAAAACGTTACTTTTAAAAAATTGTCTAAATACAGATTTCGTCTTTGGTTTTGTGATATAGTATTCCTACAACATACATTGCACTCAGTCGTTTACAATGATTGTGTCCATATTGTATCTTGAAAAAAAAAAATAAAATGGTCAAATCGGTACTAAGACAGCTAACTCATAGTACTTTCGATTTCCGAGCAACTTAATCTTCTTTCTTTAGCCAACTAGGGATATAGTTAAGATCTCTTTTACTGGCCTTTTGAATAGTCATACGTATTGGTACTCCCGAACTATACTTACTGAAGAAATGGGTTTTAAAGTCTGCTGAATCCACCCTTTATATTGCTCCTTTTTATTTGTCAATCCATACCGTGGATTATAGCCAAAGAAAGTCTTTACTCAGATTTTTACGCCAAGTTAATCCCTTTCCACTTTTTTTTTTTTATTATTTAGGTTCATATATTTAAATATTTTTACGATATTTTATGAATAATTTATTAACTCCGATTTATATCTAATGTTTTTCTATACTATAAAACTACACATTTCTACTCAATAAATAAATATATAAACCATTATTCTATTTTAAGTTAAACATATATATCTATCAATACATCAACTGTAATGTATTACCTAATTATTAAAATAAATAACCTAATATTACAGATGATTAATTTATTTTATGTTAGCCTTTCAAAATATTACAATATAAAAAATAATATTTTATATTCATATTATAGATTAAGATTAAAAAATAAATATATTTAAAACTTTACAATTATTATATTAATATTTTTGTTGATTTTAATATATTTACGATAGAAACACGAAGCAAAATTCGTTTTACAATATTATTTTATAACATTATTATATATATAAACAAAAATAAAATGTACTTATACAATATTTTATTTTTATACAACTATATAATATGCTATATAAATGTTTATATAAAACATAATATTCTGGATGTATTTGTGAAAATATATATTATATGAATCGGTTTCCAGGGATATAATTTTACAATTATTACCTAGGTGCATTAAGTATATCTCGGCAATTAAATAAAATTTATGAAGTAAACATTTATAATAAATTATTGAAATTGAAAAAATCGTCTAAAAAAATTATAATATTATACACAAAGATTAAAATGTCAGTTTCTTCCTGAGAAAATTGGGAAAGTTTCTGAGGAAAAAACGTTCTTAGAATCTCGGAAAATAAAGATACATTATATAAATTAAAAATAATGAATTTCTGAATAATACAAGTTTTTATGTGGAAATTTAAAATAAAATATTTTTAATGTTTCAGCCTAATTCTTATTAGATTTTATAATTTATTATTTTTCAAAGTTAAAATAAATACATTTTTCTAGGTTAAATAATGGTTTTTGGTTTTATGTTTTATTGTTAATTTATCAAAATTTGACCCTCTATACTTCCTTTTGGTCGGAAAAAAATCTTTATGAAATACATTAATTATTATATATATATACTATAAACTAAAACAATAATATTTTGTAACATTTTATTTGTTTAACATATTATATAATATATAAATATTTTTTGTTTGTTTTAGGTAAGTTTTGCAATATACATCATCCGATAATATATTATATTATGTAAGTACTAAATTCATACATGTGTTAGTGGAATATATCAAATTTTATTATTTTAACGATAAGTATATTATTATATATTCATACTTTTACAATAGTTCCAAATTTTTCGTTTTCGATATCTCAATAACTAGGGTTTTGACTTTAAAAAAATATTTAAAATTCTAAAGTCATTTCATCCTTTTTTATGTTATTTTCAGACCAGCAAAATTTAAATAATTAGGTAACTTAAGTGAGAATTTCCAACCAAATTACGCAGCAAAACGATTGGTTATCACTTTTTTGATTATTAATTTTTTCATTTATAACCACCCCACGTATTTAAGTAATTATATTTGTATTTAAAATATTTTCGACTTTATTATAAAATTAAATATAATCATGGAATCTTGATATTAAGATTGATATTTAAAAATGTAGTGCAAATTTATTTTTCTCAAGGTAAATTTTTTATTTTTTGCAAAAAGTCAAAAATGTATGTATTTGTGATATATAAATATACTGATTACGGTGTGCTTATTTTTATGGGTCTCTATTAAACTGAAAACCCGTCATTTGATATCATTTTTATATTATAATATAGGTACGTTTCCTTGGGAAATATTTTAAATTTTATGACTGGCCTAAATAAATATTTGATAAATGTGTATATTTTACAAATAATTTCTCATCCAGTTCCGTGGGCATAAAATTATTCAGCAAATAAACGTAACTGAAGTGATAATAAAATAATTTCTGATAATATAATAACATAAATGGTAATCAATTAATGTAAATTTTAATTTTAATTTTAACAATTACTTAGTTCAAAGTATTTATATTACGTATATATTCATATATACACAATGTTCAGTAAAATATATATAAACAAATATAAAAATTTTAAGTTTTCTCCTTTTTTGTGAAACATTTTTGAATTCTAATTTATGTATATTTATGTAGATCGTATTACGCATATTTGAAGGTACTTTTTAAAATATACCCCTTATTTTACAAAGTAGAGGTATAGACTTTCAGTATTTAAATGGCAACCACTATTATTGTTATTAGTTATTTTACATTAAAAAGAAGATACAATGAAATTATAACTTTGAAATTTTATTTTTAAATATATGTTTTTTCGATAAAACCTATTTATAAATCAAAAAAATTATTCAGGAGTCACTTGTGTTATTAAACTTGCATAGGTATTAGTCATTGATAGTCTACACAATCCGATTTATATCTAATGGTACCAACCGGGGTTTAATATCAACAATGCATAATTATAATTACTCTTGTTTTAAAAAATATTGAATTCTAACTTCAAATTTACAAAATAAATAACACAAGTTTATAATAAATATACAATAATATGGTTGCCATTTGAAAATCATAAGTTAATAACTCTATTTCGTAAATTGTGAATTATAATGTCTAAAAATATGTAGAAATTATAATTCATAAATATTAATAAGAAGGCGAAACAAATTAATTGTTTCATACTGTAGTTTACGAGCAAAATAATTATATAAAAAAACTAGCATTATATAGAGTGTAATGTTTGTTGAATAGATCACATTTTTTTGAATATTGTTTATTACAATAAAACATTAAATTTTTGGTAGATATAGGAACTGCTAAATTTAAAAACTTTTTTTTAAACCTGTTTTTTAACACAACATTTTTAGAATTTCGAACTCTAGTTTCAAACTACCATATGATATAATATAATGTATAAATATACCGAAAAATATATATACTTATACATTTTTAAAATATTTTTATGTTTAAACAATACTCTTATTGTGTCTTATTCGGTATATTTTTTCGTATGCAACAATACTCAACAAATACTTCTATTCGAGGTTTTTGTGGTTTTTATTTCACGTGTAACTTATAAATTCAAAACTCCGAGAAGGTTTATGGGAAACATTTAGCATATGCAACATATATTATGTAACGTTAAATTGGCACTCTTTATCCTAAAATTTCTATTGCTAGAGTTGTTCAAAATATGAGCGTTCTGCCGAATCCATTATTGTGTGTTCTGACGGATCACAATAATATTCTAAGCAAGTGATTTTTGTGCATTAAAATAGAAGTTTAATCTTAGTATTTGGAATTGTTCAGAAGAGCGTATCTAAGATTCAATCTACAATATTTTTTTTCATCTAAGATGTAAAACATTTTTATTTTCTGCACATAATTCTATACATTTTTTATACAAATTGCATTTTTAGTTTAAAAACTATAATAATAAGTAACATTTATAAATTATTTGCAGAAAAACAATAAAAAACCACACTATTAGTAATTTATCAATATATGTTAATATTGCATTTTTATCTTTATTTTTTAAAAATAACACAGTTAACATTCTGTTAGGCATTATACATAAATATATATATATATATACAACAATTAATTAATTCTCCTTATATATATGTTGATATTTACGTTACAATGAAATTAATTTTAATTATATGTTTTTGTGTGCATATGAATTTTTATAGTTATTGACACCTACGCCGTTATGCTTTAAAAAGTTCATGGTTAAAATTTTTAATTTAAAACATTTTTAAGAGGCAAAACTTAATACTCCCTGTTAAATTATTTACTTGTAAATAGGCAGTTTAGTAAAATGCATTTTACTAAATGGTAAAATTCGTCCTAGCGTTCGAGAAAATCGTTTTAAATACAAGTTACAATGAAATGTACTTAAATCACGACGGTATTTAAACTTTATTTGCATTTACATTGAATTTTATTACAATAAGGGTTCAAAAAAATTTAACTCGAAATAGTATTTATACGTTAAAAAATTTGAAATATATTTCAAAAATCTTAAATGACAATAAAAATAATAAATAAATATTTTATTATATTATATAAACATAATTTTATTACAAGTAATAATTATAAATAATAATAATAATAATAATAATAATGCACATTTAAATATTTACTAATCAGTGCTGGTGCTAAAAAAATATTTTCGGAAAGAAAACGAAGTAGTTTTGTCCACTTATATTCCCCAAAAAGTTAATAAGTAAAAAATAAGAGGTCATTCAATATTTTTTACTAATTTTCTGAGTGAACCCTGGACCTACTTTCCGACGACTTCCTTCACTAACTTAGCAAATTAAGCCAAAAGAAATAAAAATATAAAAACAGGTTATACATTTTTACTTACTTGTAGACTGGACTTAATTCCTGAGTGAAAAGTTGTTACGACCCTCTAAACGGCCTTTTCCAACGGTAAAAATGATATTCACATAATATGCACTTAGCCTTTGAAAAAAAAAAGTTTTTTCTGTATGATATAGCACAACTGGGCTTTGATTTAAAGATTACATATTAATTTATTATTCAACTTGAATTAATTATTAATTACACATAAAGTAATAAAAAAACATCTATTTAAATATTGATAAATGTGAGTCAATGTCCTTTAATATAATATGTCGTTCTCCTTGTGTAGGTGTATCCATACATCAATTATTAATAGTACCGTCCTTGTTTTTATTGACAATAAAGTTTGTTGGTATTTATTTGTCCTTTATCATTTTTTAAGCCCAAGAACTCGCATTAACAACATCACATATAAATCGTGAAATATTTAGGTAGAAGCTTTTGAACTTAAAAAAACCACTATTCTGTACACAAGTGAGGCCCAAAGTCGAATATGGTTCTATAGTCTTGAGTCCAATCTCAGACATATGTTTCCAGCAAATTGAGCAATGAGCATATTTAGCACAAATTTAAAAATCTCTTTAATTGTAATCTCCGTAAGGCAAAGGTTTATTGCACCATTGGCTAAATCTTCAGTATTTAGCTTTTTGGCGATCTACTTGTAATATGTATTTTATCAGTAATCTCATCTGTGGAAACAGCTATTATCGTCTTTCTCTACTACAACATAATATTATTTTTAGAGTCCATCTTCTAGCGTCCCACCCCAAATAATATGTTGCTCCTATTTTTCATTTTTTCATGCACTACCAAAATTATAGTAGTGGTTTAAATTGTGAAATCTCTTTTTCTTTACTACGTGGCCTTTGATCGGTAGCAACATTTGAAAATGAGTTTTTTGAAAAATTGTAGCCTACTATAATACACGCAATCCCTTAAAACTCGGAAAATTTTTTATTTATATACTCACTTTTACGAATTTTAATCAAAATTAGTTTTGATATTATGAAAACTTTTCCTTAAATTATAGACTTATACCTTATTGAAATAATTAATATAGAAATTAAAAAACGTATTTTATTCATAGTTTATATATATTTGAATATGTTTTATTATATATTTTTTAATCAACTAATCACTGGTCTGATAACTGATAACTATAATTATTATTATATTAAATTATAAATATTATGCATGCATTAAATATAAATTATATGCCCTCATTAAATTTATATGAATATTCAATATAATGTTTTTATAAAATCTCATATTTGATTTGGAAAAAAAAAAAAAATAAAATAAAAATGGAGAGAATTTATCATTTCATCCTAGTTTTATAATTTATTTACTAAATATTTTTTAACAAAAGTTAATAACTTTGGTCCCTTCTTTTTATTTGTATTTCACTTTAGAAATTCGTCTTAACTAGTTCTTTTTAGCTGGTTAAAATGATTCCATATTTATAATATTTTAATATTTCACAACTACAACAGTTCTATGGTACCTATTTTTTCAAAAATAAAATGTGTTTTTGTCATGTGCATATTGAGTATAATTTTATCGCATACAGATACTGCAATACCTACTGCAAACGTTTTGCAAAATGTGCCATTCTACGAATTATTTTATTTTAATTTGAATTACTATAAGAATATTATAAGGACCTTGCCTTTTTCATCTGTTTTCAAGCAAATATATTTAGGCTTAAAAATAAGTAATTTTGATTAGAAAATATTAACTGTGAGTCAGTTGATCTCCTAACCATCCTCCTCTATCACTACAGCAAATTGTACTTTGGACCTACTTCCCATTCCATTTAATAAATAAAAATAATAATATAACCTCGTTGAACTCTGATGTTATCTACATGGGCGTGCTCACAGGAGAATGAGGATGTCATATCCCCCCCCCATGTCTATATTAGATTCTGAGAGAAGCAAGGAAGCTAGTAATTTTACAATGATGTTTATTTATTTATTTATTTTTTTTTTTGTGCACAACTTCCCAACTAGAAGACATGAACCAATTTGTACATGTAACCCTATTAACTGGTAGCAAATTTCATCCAGTTAGTACTTTAAAGAAGCTATTTTTGGCCATTTTCGATAAAGACGGTAGGAAAAATTACCAAAAAATTGACATAAAAAAATGAAAAAAATTTTGTATTCCTGCTGACACTCGATAATCAAAGTTCACTTTTTTTTTTCTATGGATTTCAACGTAAATAAAATAATATTATTTTGTTTTGATTTTTTTTATAATATAATATAATAATATTTTATACAATACAATTCTTTAATTATAAATAATTTTATTACATTCCCAAGTATAATGAACGCAGAAAAACATATACAAGTGAACAATTATTGGATTGTATAATAATTTTGTTTTAATAACAAAATCGCACGATTTATGAACTTAAATGGCCGCTAAACAGTCTAACTCTCTTCAATAACCTTGGTATATTACTACATGTGAATTATAATTACTTTATATATGTAGATGCAAAACGGAAACTCAATATTTTGGGACTGTACGACCGCCCCACTTAATCGTTCGTTACTTCGCGTGTGACTTTGTATTCAAACGCCAATTTTTCAGACCACCGCCTATAAAATGAACACATAAATAAAATAAAGGCCCAAGAATTTTGATATTATTTCTAAACAATTTTAGTTCAAATGTATAATAAAAATAGTTAAGAAAAAATTAAAAGCCCTTCATTCATCATTTATTATATTGAACACATATAATTTACGGATAGTTACCGCATTTAGGTCAAATGTTAAAATATAGTGTTTAAATACATTTTATAATTTTAAAACATAAAATTAATAATATCTACCTATATCTCGATAAAATATCAAAATACCGGTAAAGAGAATTATTTGAGGTGATTATTATTATTATTTTTAAATTGATGACATAATCATACACTATATTAAAAATCATAAAAATTAATAGGTATACTTTTGTTTTTAATAACATGTATTAAATGAAAATTTTCATTTTTTTAACACATTAGATATAATGTAAATTTTACGTTAGAATAATTGATAATACATGTTTTAAATAATTAATTTTCATTTCATTATTTTGTTTAATAATGACAAATATATTATAAATGTTATTTTATATTCAGCGAACCAGAAGTTATATACCTACTTCAAAACTAAATTTTTTTAAATATAGTATGGTATTGAAGATAATAATTTAGTATTTCAAAGTGCATTTAAACATTGAAGTGTCAAACATATAGGGGTTGAATCGTGTTCAAATATTTTGAAGAGGTAGATCATATTATAAAATAAATGTTGTATATTCCTAAACATATTTTGAGCTACCAGTCGGTTATATTTTATGAAACTATATATTAGTATAAATCTATTGAAAAGTGTGTTATTTGTGTCTAAATCGAATACAATGTTATTGATTTAAAGAAACATTTTAATTATTAAATTGCATACCTTATTTTTATATTTATGTACAATTGTATATTATACATATTATGTTACGGTAATTTGTAATACACGAATTTGGTCATCATTTTTGAACATCACCCAGATTCAAATGTAACTCCGGAAAAAAATGTTTTGAATTATATTATACTACGAATTATAGAGAATCAAAATTCAATTATTTTATTTAAAAAAACGAATAGTGGATAGTTGCAGTGGCATATAATATTCAATTTTTTGTTGGTGAATTTTAAACAAAAAAACCATGTTAAGGACCTGAATTTATTGTAGCACAATATCACATTCATCAAAATTTGAACTATAATTTAAAAAAAGCTGGTCAGTAGGTTGTGGAATCACTTCGCTCGTTGGGTGTCAGTATTGGTGGATGCACTTCGCTACTGGGCAGGGTACTTTTGGTGGATGTATTGAATTTGAAAGCAATGATAAATCATTGCATTCAATAAAACGATTCTGAGCGTAG
>JAIPRL010008568.1:0-19987 GCA_025469235.1 Pemphigus obesinymphae | reverse complement strand
TTAGATAATTAAAAATAATAATTAATGTACTGTAAAAATATAGATTTAAGAATTAAACTTTATACTTACCCTTAATTACATAAATAAAAGATTATTGAAGAAAATGTACATAATAATACTCGACGCATAACGAACACAATGTTATCCCACGTACTATCTTAAATCATGTACCGGTCTACCGAGAAAAGAACATTGATAACATTTGGAGAAAAGCAATATGGCGGTACTTGCGTATCACAACGTTGCCAGCATACCTGTTTATTTTGTCATGATTATTCCAATATTTGGATATTGAACGTGTCGTGGATGAAAAATGTAATTTCACCGGTACCGACAATTTAGTGAACTGTATATATTTATACAGTTTATATATAAATAAATGAAAAAAAACGGAATACTTATACTATATAGACTGATATAATATTTACATATTTAAATAAGTTACAAATAATAAATAAATAATAATAATACTATAAATTGTATAATGAAAATACTAGGTACCTACTAAATGCATTCCTCGCGGAGTATTATTACATCTCGCACGACGTGTATATAATAATAATGGGGTAGCCAAACTGCGGCTTTTGAAACCGAAAGTAGGTACAAATAATACAAATTTTAAAAAGTTAATAATAAATATAATTGAATGGAAACTCTGCGTTGTTAATAACGCACCAGTGTAACACTTTCCTGATGATTCCCAGAGAGGTTGTTACATTTGGCTTTTTAGTTTTTTTTTTTTTTTTTATAGATGTCGTTCAGCCTTTAAAAACGCCAAATATATCGTTACGAGGACGAGAAAAACTTATTTCTGATTTAGCGCAGAGTGTATTTAGCTTTAATAGAAAATTTCCGACTCTTTTGGAAATATCTTGAGACTAAAACATTCGCTCGTTTCAAATGTTCGAAGAAAATTGCTGAAAGCCATCCTGACGTTCAGCTGGAAATAGAAGATTATTTGTGTACAATTTCTGGTCTTTCTGAAGAAATCAATGCCAGATTTAACGATTTAAATCATTTAAACTTTCACTTTCAGTCCAAGAAAATCATTTTACAGTTGATGTGGACGATGGCAGTCATGTTTCATCACCAATTACAAAAAGGTACACTCGAATGACGAATTGTATAATCCGATTGAAATTTACGCAAGTCTGCCCGTGTAGGCTGGACCGTGCCGATGGTTAAGATATCGGACTATCTATTTATTCACACCGAACGAAATTTGTTTTGTAATTTTAATTGGAATAGTATTTGATAACTTAATTATGCACCGACAAATATTATATTGTTTTTGAAAATAATAATTTTAATATTATATTTAATATTTTCTAATAATTTGTTCTGTATAAGCTTCTTCGTTAAAAAATTATAATTGAGTTTTTAAACAAATACTCAAGCCGATAAGTGAGTTTGGGTTAAAATAGAAACTACATTATGGTATACGTAGTTTTCTATGTCACATATTATTCTAATCTAATCATATCGACTATTACAATTTTAGTTATAAGCTACCTGTAGTAGGTATAAGAAAATACGTAATAATACCTAAATAACTGCCCCATTGAAGCCAACTATGTACCAAAGTGGAGAAAAATATTCTTTGTTATTATTTAATGGAAGTAATGGATATTTAGAAAGCATTCTAAAAGAGAGTATTATGCTACAAAATTATTTTTTAAATTCATTATTTCAAAATTAAAAAAGTTTCTCAGGTCCCATATTGCCCACATCTGTAAAGTGAATTTTGTACGCGAATTACCATTTTCCTATTAACAGACGAACAGTGTTATATTTCACACGAAACCATAAGAATAATTACCTACCTAGGCATTCATACAACGAAATTTATTCTTTTAAACGCAAAATAATATATAAATTGTATTTTTAAAGGTTTAAGCCAAGTACACTTAAAAGTTGTATTTTTTAATACGTTTTTAGATATTCATGTCACTTATAAGTAGTTCTGTGATTTTTATTTTAAATGTATAAGAACTTTTAAACTTTCTTGTGATATATTTATTATATATATTTTTCGAAAAATATTGATATATAAGAGTGAACAATATAAACGAGTAATTTTGTAATTTTTGTATATTATATTTCATCGGAGATGAAAATATTCTCATTTAACTAATTCACAGTTTTAAAAATTGCTCGAGTATCTACATAATATATTTCTATATTATATAAATAAATAGATACCTACTTGAATACAAACTATTAATTATGTAGTGCACTTATTCATTATTAACTTTTTAACCTTCAAATACCTATTTACAAAATTTAAGAAGACTATTATTTTTAATATTTAAATAAATATACATAATTTAGGGATATCTAAAAAATATAATTGCGTTTAAATATTGATACATGAAAATTTTCAGAAAAATCATCCGAATTCGTAGCAAAAATGAGAGGATTGTCATAATATGAACATAAAATAGTTTACAATACACAGGGTCATCTTGGCGGGAGTCTTGGAGGAAGGCGAATCGCCCCCTAACCAAAGCACCAGTCGGCAAAAATAAAAAGTTGATAACCATTTTGAAGGGAGTATTTCAGCATTTTTAGTTGGTAAAATTAGGAAAAAATTTGACAAACTTTTCTTTTTTTGCTTATTTATGGCTTAAAGATGTATTTTGTCGGTATTTCCGAGACACATAAGACAATAAATAGTTTCTTTGAGACGTCCCTGATAACACAATAAGATATCCATTTTAATTGGCAAATGAAGAAAAAGTATTGGAAAATATAATTTTTAAGTGTACTTAAATAGTATTAAAAAAATACAGGTTAAAGGATAAAAGATGTATATTGGTGTAATAAATAAACATTATATCAAAGTACTAAATTTTTATTGGTATATAGTATAATACATATATGAAATTAGGTACGTACATCAAATATTTCTTTTTATGACTAAAACACTGTTATTTTTTTAATAGGTACGAATGATTTTATTAATTTTATTTCTTTAATAAAGATTTTGAAACCGGTTTACCTGGACGAAAATGAAAAAATATTTTAAATCTTTTTATACGTAGGTGATAATAAACATAAAAAAATAAACGAATTGTATCATATTATTACCAAAATAATTTTACGAACCGTTTCGGAACTATTACCATTCAAATGTTGAAAATTATAGTCCTTAATTATATTTTTTGCATTGAAACTGTATTTTTAGCTCCACAAAAATCTATAAAAATTAGTTGCAAAACAGTTTTAAATCTAGCAAAAAGTTAAAATTGTTTTCCGAACCAAAAACAGAAGTCAGTCAAAATCAAAAAGTTTTAAAACCAAATCTCAGAAAAATCGAAACCATCTATAGATCTGAAACACTTTAACCCATTTTGACTCCATAGTTTACATAATATTACGCAAGATATAATATTCTTCAAAAATACATTTCTAAATATTATGTACCATAAACAAATATTGTAATGTTACGATTTGTATGTTTCTGGAGTTGCCAAGCTTAAACGAATCAGATATAGTAGGTTAAGGTATGTGTTATAGAAACAATGGAAATATAATATTTTCAGAATTTGTATGGAAATTCGAATACATTTTGCATTCCGCGTCGTAAAAACACTGCAAATAAACAAACTGTGAATTGGCCTCTAAAAAGGGGAAAAAATAATGTTGCAATGACGACTTTGGCGATCTGAGTCATTTTCGGTTTACTTGACTGTCATAAACCTTAAACTTATTATTGCAATATTTATAACTTTGTTGTTATTCTGATATTATAGCCGACATGCGCGTTTTTATTAAACTCGCAGTATGTGGAATCATGTTTATCATTTATCTTGTAGGTACCTACTTATACTATATTGATATTGAGCATTGAGATATTAATGTTGATGTTATCAGTAGTGAAAAATGTTATTGTGTTATTCAAAATATAATAGGTAAATGTTCTAAAAAATGTTTGTATGCCAATGGTCAAACCGATTATTTAAAAAATGCAATGCTGGACCTGTTAATGATCTTTTTTAAATCAGTTAAGTTATGTTAACAGAAAAAAATAGCAAATTTTTAAAGTTAATAGTTTTTTTTTTTTTTTCATAACGATTAAGTTAAGTTAAAAAAATCACTTATTAATTTAAGTAAATTGAATTTTTTTTATCCCAGAGTCAATAACATTAGAGATATTCAAATATAATTAAGAAGGTACATATTATTTTTTTTTTTGGAAATACTATTAATTTTTAATTTTAAACATTTTTAAATATTTAAAACTCATTAACATATTGTTATTGAAAATACTACAATGTATAAGTATTTGATAATAATCATTATTAAAATTAACAACAAATAGTTTCATAAAAATGTTTAATTAATAGGTACTTACTCTTTTCTTCAAAATTCTAACAAATGGAAATTGCTCATTGCAAATTAATACCTACCTAAATATCGTTTATTGGTGGAAAATCTAATAGGTATATTTCTAAATTTATATTACGGGGAGATTATTACCTATATAATATATAGGTATTCTTCTTATTCATATTTTTGAAAAATAAATAATTCTTATAATATAATAAATATTAGAAACGACAAAAACAACTTTATTTTTATTCAACTAGGTATTTTGACAATAGATACAATATTATGAAATAAAAATATTTCAATTATTTATCAACTAACTTAACTGAGTTTTAATTAAACATAACTCTTATTTAAAAGTTAAAATTATCAACAATAAATAAAATTAATAAGTTAAGTTAACAAAAATAAAATATAAAAGTTATGTTTAAAGTTAAAGTTAACTTAACTGTTAACTTAACTATTAACTTATTAAGTCGTTAAATGCCCAACATTGTAAAAATGTATATGTTTTATGAGTTTATTTCTATTCATTTTCCAAAAAAATAAAAATTAGCAAACGTTGACATTTCAGTGCCATAACTACAGAAGAGTGAGTTCATGTGCTACTGTAATATTGGGCCTCCTGTAAGTTTTAGACATAGGGTTATCCACTGAGAATTCACCAACATTTTTACAAACAATTAAGTCGATGTGAATTGGTTTATCAACTTTATCAAAAAACCATTAGGTGTGAATGAAGTACATTTACAATAAATTACTAATGATGCTCACTTAACTTCTGTATAAATGTGCATTATATATTTTGGTATTTTGGTAATATTTTGGTATAATGATTGAGACCGGTATCAAAAAATATTTGTGTATACATGGATGAGGGGGAGAGGTATTGGAGTTGAATTTTTTTTCATTTTCAGGTTTTTTCATATACACTGGGTTAATTTTTGAGTAATTTGAGTACATTCTGCAACCCCAAATAGGTGATCGTTTTTATAATAATCAATCGCTGTAATTGTTAGATTAATTATAGTGTTAAGTGATAGGTATGTAAATTATATTATTGTAAAGAATTGTTTTTGGATAAATAAATGATGGCAGAACTGGGGTAGTAATTTTACCACAATTCCAGGATTGGGATGTATTATACTCTAATGTATAATTCAGGTATTATACGTATTATACATCAATGTTTTATACATATATTTTTATATAAAACTGTATTGTTAATTTTATAGTTAATAACTATAATTTTATTATTATTTTTTTTTTTAAGAAACAGGAAGCTACTTACTTTTAATTTAAATCAATTTTCACGACTGATAAATATTGTGATTTTAAAGATAATGAGTGTTCTTCATTTTACTTAATATTTAATCACAAATTAATATTTATATAAATACTAAATAAATACTTAAATAATGATATTATAATGAGCCGATTGACATTATGTATAAATTATATTAATTAAAATATAAAACTTATAATAATTTAAAATGTATGATTAATAAATTAGAATGGTTATCGAATTTATATACTTACCTATAATATTAATGGTTACATTTTTATTTTTTAGATATTATTTCAGATTACTGTAATTTTATAAAAGAAAAAGGAATGATATTGTAACAAACTAATGTTTCTATTACATTTGTATTAAATACTTGCATGTACTTTATAGTTTAAATTTCATAGTCAATACAAATAATATTTGTTATTAACTTGTTACTTGAATGCAAAATTAAATGTTTATTAACCCTACAAACTACAGCAAAGTAGAGTTATATAATATTATACCTTATGTTAACATCGGAAGTACATATTGGACTTCAATTTATAAAAATATATGTTAATTTTCTATTTGAAAAAATAAATATGGATAAAACTTGTATACATCAATTTGCTCAACCCTGCCAAATTCTGCCGTTAATGTTGAATTATAGCGTAACAAAAGGTATTATTCAAATAATTGGAATAAAGTAATATATTATTTAAAGACCATTAGAGTCCATATTTAATTTTTGGAATGTATAATTGTTTAGTAATTAATGATGTTAATGTATGTATAAACTTAATTTTTATCTCGAATATTAAACTCAAAAATCGATAAACAATTTAAAATGTATACTGACCATTATTATTTAGCCACTAGTCAATCGGTAATATTGTGTTGTAAAATTTTTTGATATGTGTTTAAAAAATTAACAACGTTTTAAAAAATAATGTTAATACAATTGGACCAGAGTAGGTACAATAGAAAAATATTAACAGTACACAAATGTAGGCCAAAAATGTAATAAATATATTTTAACTCAAATCATTAAATACTTCTAAATAGTTCGAGACAAGTTTATTATTATGAATATTATTTTTATTAGATTGATTAAAATTCTAAATAATTGTATATGATAATAATAGTCTATTTCGTAAATCAAAATTTAGAGTTATAATACAATTTGGGAAACTTGAATAAATACATTAATAGATATTTGTATTATTATTAATATTGTGTAAATATGAACTTAGAGTCTATAAGTTCATACTAGCTGAGGCCCGAGGACCTAGGCTATGATCTCTATAGTGATTAGCGGTTCGGGCCAGATTGACTTCTTATATTTAATGTAGATATTGAAGAGTATTTAATATAGGTATATATATATATTTATATTGAATTTACAATGTTTTTAAATATAAAACAACCAAACCGCACAGAAAAGAGTAAACTAGTCATCTAGATACTGATGGTGGGTCCATCGTCCCTTTAATCAACATCAGTATTTTAATTAAAAACAAAAAACATAAATCATGGTATTCGAAAGACTATTCTGAGTAAAATTCAATGGGTATATTATTAAAAAAAAAAGTCAACAACTATACTTTTGGATTAACAATATAATTAACTTATACTTATAGTTAGTTAATGTTAAAAGCAAGGAAAAAACCTCTTCTGAATATTTTAAATATTTTTAAAAATTTCGAGAACCGGTAGCCGGAATGAAGCGGGTTTATATATATATATGTATATTGATGAACGATTCTTTGAATATTTAAAAAAAAAAAGTGGTTACCGCTTCTCGGTTAAAACCCGTTTCCTAATTTTTAGGATAACCGCTTCTCAGTTTAAAACCACTTCTTACTTCTCATAACCAATTATATTTTAAATAATTTTTTAAAATTAAGACTAATGACACTCTCTTCATCACATGCTGCAGACTAAAAAGTACTCACACCAAGACACTTTCTTGTAGGAGTTCCGCTCACGCTACTACCTGAACTCCGGGGTAATATAGTCGTGACTTCAACTATTTTGGCAAAGATGAGCATCAAATACTTGCATCAAATACAATGTCATGCCATGGACAATAGACATCACCAATTTCATTCTTTTAACGGAGATTTAGTCATTTTATGATTTTATGAGAAGATTCATTTCACTAATTCAATTGAATTTTGTCAGAGTAACTAAATTGCATTCCGGTGTTGATAACGTAAATGCGTAATAAGAGTAGAAATTTGATAGTTTACACCGGTGTAAATTTCTCCTCAAAAATAAAACCTGTGTGAATTACAGAAATGCAATAAGGTAACGGGTATCGAAATTTGGTGATAATGGTTTCATTTTTTCCTAGCCATATCACTGATATGGTTAGCTATACCGATTCTGACGCTATCCTCTTTTATCGATTTCTCCTTCCCTACATAATCATATCACATATCTCTCATTACATATAAAACTACAAAAATGATCGTTGCAGGTAATTTAGAGAGGCTATTCAGATCCGGTACGTGGTCGCAAAGAATTTTAGTTTAAGACGGTATAAAATAATCGGTATCATAATGTATATCATTATATTATAACCTACATTATAACGGTGCAAGGTATACTATATGTATCACATGGGATAACTATATAGGTGAAGCCATTTGGTGGTCAACCAAAAATAACCAAAAGACGACGTTGACCGGTTGTCACCATAATACGTGCTGAGAGGGTGCATGTTCGGAGAACCGGACAAACAATCAGTTGGATGGTGTGGACAGATGGCGATATAAAGAATCACATGTGCGATCTTCACGGTCAAGAAGACGAAACTCAGATATAGAAACATAAAGTAAAGTACCCAAAAACAGAAGAGTGGAGTACTGGTATTAAGCGATGACCGTGTATGGTCGAATCGGCATCAAAAATTATCATTCTCCTTTTCTTTTTCTACTACACAAACCTCTCTTGGCGGTTAAACTAAACAGTGAACAGGTGTTAAAGAAAAAGAAAAGATATAGTTCTAATTGACTACCCCTAAACATCAGCCAATCAGCCAACAGTATACAAATCGTCTTTGGAACAAGTCAACCAGTTACCGGATTAACAACAAACAGCGGACTGACAATCAGCAGTGGCCAGCAAACCATCAGCAGCAAATTAAATCCTTTACCTTGTGTCATCTATTTGAGTGTGCCTTCTACAATCCTGCCCGTTGCTATCTATTTGGATGTGCCTTCTATAATCTAGCCCGTGCCATCTATTATCAACTACGTATTTGCGTTGTGGTTGATAGGGAACCGGGGAACCTCTAGGACTCAAATTATTACTTAGCCCTATCAAATAATGCGGATCTGTCCAACTGACACCGGCGAACACAGGACTAACTATATAAAACATATATTGTGATAACAGCTTCAGTCTGCTACACTGTGTTAGAAATATGCAAATAAGTGTTTAATGTTTACTTTATACATGTATTACTATCTATATCTAATCTACAGTATGACAATAATACATATTTACTAAATATACAGAATAACATCTTAAATTACAATTTAATATTTCAACAAGTTTACCTTGTAATGAAATTATTTCAAATATTCAGTTTTTTTTTTTAGACGATTGAAATGGAAATAATAAAGTGAAAAATAAACTTGTATTTATGAACATTATCTATGGACTATGAGATACATCATTACATAGTTTACAAATTGAATAATCATCTTACTAGTGGTGGTTTTTTTTATGATAAAAGAGGGTACATTTTAAAATGTACTTTATTTTGGATTTTTATATCTGGTCGCTTTAAATATTTATGTAGGTATATTTATGTAAGGCCTATTATCTGATTGCACCCATATATACACGCACACATGAACGCAAAACCACACTATCTAGATTGTGCTATTAGTTTAAATTGTTATTGTACTATATTAGTTGGTATTCAAGTGTTGGTTTAAGTAGTATTTTTTATTTGTCTTGTGAATTATTTTAGCATTTGGCTTAACAATTATTATTATCTTTATATCAACTATTCGTGTCGACCTTTTAAATTATTTAAGTTCCTAATTTACTAGTCACTTTTAAATATTTACCAAATAATTTACAAAGATGTAGTGTAATGTTACCATTGTGTGTTATTTTCATTATATAATCATTGAAGAAAAAATTGTTGTCAATGTTTCTGTCTAATTATTTTAAGTATTTGTTTTTTTCTTTTAGTATTTCTTTTAGATTTAGATAGCACCTCTGGCCAGAAGCTCTACAAATCGTGAGTAATGAGTTTTAATTATACATTTTTATTTTAGTTATAGATATATATTTCTATAGTTATCTTTATTTTTTTATCTCAATTAAGTTACCAATAATTTACAAATTTCAGTTCGTGTTTGGCCATTGTAGAGACCACAAGTGTGTACCTTATCACTCTCAACTTTATTAGCCCCGATAGCAGTATATACAGTCGTTACTACATTACGGCATTGCGGCCGTCGCAATATTTGGTAATATATATCTAGCATACTATATACCTTCACCTAAATCAAGTCAAAACGTATGGAAGATAAACACGACAAACAATCTTTTTTTAAATGCTCGACTACAAACATCTCATCAAAATTAAGTACATCTAACACAAATTAAATTCTATTAAGACCTCGATTCAATCCACCAATATTTCAAATACTTATAAAAATAATGGAACCTAAATGGTTTCCTCAAAAAATACAAACTACAACTTATTACACAAAATCAAAAACCAAATATAATTTGTCTATAAGAAATAACTAATTTCAACGATAAACTCGTTAGCAAAATTCCAAATTTTGTTGGTTATAGTAAAAGTCGTACAAATGCTCTTTGTTCCAGCAGCGGGGTCACTATATATATATATATCAGAAATTTTTTATAGTAAACAAATCCCTCTTAACTCTAATCTCGAAGCAATAGCAATAAAAGTTCATAGATAAGAAATATTTACAATTTGCAATATTTATATACCTAATCAAACCTGTTTCAATAAAAGAGACATACTTTCAATTATTAAACAATTATCTTCTCCTTACATCATTACTTTATATCAACTGACTTTTGAGGTAAAGAAATAGAAGACATTTTAAAAGATGATAACATAACTCTTTTAAATACAGTCGAAAATACTAGGCTCAATCCCCGTAATGGTAATTTTTCAGCCATTAATTTATCTTTTTCTAATGCAGCTCTGGCTTAACGTCTTTCCTAGACTGTTGACTCCCAAATATACAGTAGCGACCACTTCCCTATTTTTATTTCAATAATTCCAAGACAAAATGAATCTAGAAATAATTTACGTCCAAGATGGAACCTAAAAAATCCCAATTGGGATTTAGATACTGATATTCTAGAAAAATAAATATAAAATCTAAGCTCAACAAGCACTTATTCCACTCCAGAACAACTAGTAGAAAATTTCACAAACCTAATAATCAACACAGCCGAAAAAATAATCGAGAAAAGTTCATATTATCCCAAATCTCAAATACCGCGGTGAAACCAACATATTAAAATAGCTATAAAACAAAAAAACTCGGCACTCAACAAATATAAAAAAAAAAAACCGAAAATATAGACGATTTTATTAATTTTAAAAACTCAGAGCCAAAACCAAGTACCTAATAAAAAAAGGCGAAACACTTTCATGGTATGAATTTACATCCTTCGCTATCGATCCTCCCAGTGTTTGGAACAAAATTACATTTCTAAAAGTTCTAAAGCATAATAATCAAATAATCTTATTAAATAGTGAAACAAAAACAACTATACCACCATATGAAGTATCAAGACGATTCGGTGAATATTTTCAAAAAAATTTACAATAACTCAAATTAGAATACAGAATTCAAAAAAAAAAAAATTATTACCGAAAACATTAAATTTTTCTCCAAAGTTAACCCAAATGATCACATACAAATTCAACTCAACGAAGATATTGCAATTAACGAATTATTACATTCATTGTTGAAATGCAAAACCAAAAGTTCTGGCCCCGACAATATACCGCATCTATTTATATTCCACTTACCACCAAATGGTAAAACATTCCTATGTCACATATATATAATGTTTCATGGAAAAATAATTTTTTTCCATAAAATTGGGAAAATAGTCTAATTATTCCAATTCCAAAACCAAATAAAAATAAATTTCAAGTAGAAAGATATCACCCAATATCTCTATTAAACAATTTATGCAAAATTATTAGAAAAAATAGTTAATTATAGGCTAATTTGGTATCTTGAAAAAATTAACTATCTTGCAACCTACCAAAATGGATTTAGAAAATCTAAATCAACTATTGATAGCTTAATTTATATACAAATTGAAATCAACAACGCATTCTCCGAAAATCAATCGATGGACCTGGTTAGCCTGGACATAAAAAGACTTTTGATTGCACATGGAAATACAAAATTATAACAAAACTGCATTCAATATTATGCCATGGTAATATGTTAAATTTCATAATTAATGTCTTACAAACAAGAACCTTTCAAGACCAATTAGGGAACATTATATCTGACACATACACTCAAGAAAATGGAGTCAAGCTTATCCGTTTCACTGTTTTTGGTCACCATAAATGACATTAGTAACACAATACAAAGCCCAACCAAATACACATTATTCACCGATGATTTAATTTTTTTTTTCAGAAATATACATACAAGTACAGTCCAATTTTTTCTTCAATAAACTATAAATAACATTTTTAAATGGTCTAAAGAAACCGGTTTTATATTTTCCTCTAGCAAATCCCAAAGCATTTGTTTAACTAAAAATAAAAATCAATTGAACCTAGTTTTAAAATAAATGGACTAGAAATAGCAAATAAAAATGTCATTAAAATTCTTGACATAATATTTGATAAAAAATTGACATGGGTTCCACAAATAAAAACCATTAAAAAATATATAACACAAAGAATAAATATTATAAAAATATTAGGCCCTACTACCAAATTAAGCCAAATTACTTATGCATATACTATGTATAGCTAATGACCCTTGCTGCTGAAGCTTTTTTCCTTAATAAAAAAAAAATTTACTAATTTAATTCTATTACTATTTATCATTGTTCATTTTTTGTGTAAATTATTATTCACACGAAAACCTATCTACCTATAATATTATTAATGAGTCAAATAACTAAGATATTATTATTTTGTGTGTTTTAATAATATTATTTACTCGTAATTCTCTATATTTACTTGTGATTGTATTACAACTAGTTATGTCAAAGGAGCATTTATTATTACATTTATTGCTAAAAAGGCACATATTATTATTTTTGTTGGGTTAAAAGTGCTAATTTGATAAAATTAATTGTTTTATTTTTATATTTTTATTAGTGTTGAATCAAAATGATTAAATAATTATTAATTACTGTTTATTCTTTGAGTGTTAAAAATATTATTTGTTGGTTATTATACTGATACTGCGTTATTTTATTTATTTATTTATATAGACCCTAGTTTTCCTCGGTAATCCCGTATGGACGGCACTCTAAGGCTCTATATTTACCGCAGTATAAACACGCAGACTGATTGGTTAAGGCATAGGTAGGTAAGCATCAAGACGGTAAGTGCTATGAAGATTAATGCTCCTAGCGGCTTAGTCCCAACAAAATGTGTTATCAATTATTAAATTATGATGTTTGTATTAATTAATATTATATTTATATATATATATATATATATCATATATAATGTACTTATCGATAAAAATAGTTATCTAAAATTATTAATTATATTATTTTTATAATATATATTATAATTATAAATTTAATATTTTAATATTATAATTTTAAAAATTGCATTAAGTATACGCTAACGAACGTTACAGAAATTAATATTCATAATAATTCCAGGAATGTAATATTTTAAGCTTTTATTTAATATGCAAAGTATAATGATTTATTTTTCAATTCTCCATAAATTGATTTTTTAGTGACAAATTGATATAACATTTTGTTATGACTCATTGAAATGTTTATTTGAATAGTAATTACTACTATTTTTGCTGAAAGTATGTAAATATGGTGTCGATAAATTATTTTCAATTACATTACAAACACATTATATTAAATAAAAATATTCCAATTACTCGTATGTTACCTAAAATTATGTTTATAAATTACATTACCTACTTCATTTCTACCTATCTACATGAAAAGTAATTACGTTTCTTCTTCCTTAAAATTTAAATATTAATAAAATATTTGTGATCGCTGGTGTATTGGAATACTGATAATGAAATGATAAAGTTACATTTCTAGAAACAGTACATACATCAAGATTATAATGAAAATTAGTTCTATTGATTATGATATGTGTTATATTATCAAAAAATAATCACGTGTTTTTAAAATACATATATTTAATGTTTAGTTTTTTTTATAGACATTATATAATTTATATTATTGTAATTTGTAACGTACAAATAAACGGGTTAATTCACCGAAATTACTTTTAAATTACATTTTGATATCATTACGTTAATCGAAATAATAAGTAATACAATTACTACAAACATTACTCAAAAGTAATATCGTCATAGTCATTTTTAATTTCAGTTAAGTTACTATTGACACCTTATACAGAAATATTATAGATATATTTATAAAGAAAGATACATGGTTTTCTTTAATTAAATTTAAAAAAAAAATTTTCTACGTCATGATTCATGGCGTACATGATTTTCTGTTTTGTTATATGCATAAATTTTCCTATAAATTGAGGAAGTTTATAAAAAAATAACTCATCGATCAAAAACTATTATTAGATTTTTAAATATATTTTTGAGGGACAAATGTATTTTTAATTGGTATACTCTATATACTCAATAGTCAGTTGGTGTATTAAAGTTAATGGTATATTACCTACCTGAGGATACATGGACTCCAACAGTACCGATACAAATATTGTTCTACCGAAACAGGTAGACGACCTATCCATTCGGCCAGTATCGTTCCACTACAGGTAGACCAAAAACGATCTATCGATTCCGTCACTACGCGGTAAATATATCCTGTTTCGTATAGAAATCATCGCTAACCAGACACGCCTAAAGAACGTAATCGTATGAACAGTGTACACTGAATAATATAATCGGGCGGAAAAAATAAACAAACACCTATAATTTTGTGTGTGTATTTTGTTAAAATTTCTTTTACACCACCCACAAGCTCGTAACCCAACAGTGAACTTTTGGAAATTTCATTTCGTCTCTAAAATCGTCCACAATATATTAATAACCAGGTGTATTCGCCCACTCCACGTCACCACGTCGAGTAAGTAATATTGCAAATTATATACGTACGGTTTTGGTGTAGGAAAAATATTCAATATTAGATACTTAATAGCAACATTGCACAAAAACCCGTAAGTAATTGTGTTCCCGAAAATGTACACTGTACGCGGTCGTGTATTACCGATGATTGGACATATTGTGTGACAAGGATGAAAAATTTCGGGTAAAAATGGTAGGTGGCGGATTCGAACGATCGTTCTCAGTCTACCTGTTGTGGTAGAATTGGTACTGACGGAATCGATATAACTTTTTAACAAATAAAAAAATCTGGTGGAATCGATGAAACCTCACCTATCTACCTACCTACTTAAAAATTGACCTAGATTATTAGAAAAAAATAAAATAAAATATTAAACACATAATATATCAATACATGGATAATATAAAATAAAAAAAATTTATAATAATAATAAGTACAATATGCCCATTAAAGCTTATTTATTTCATACAATAATTTTTTTTTAAATTTACATATCACAATATATAATTTAGTCAATAGGCGACGAATTCATTAGAATTCTATAATGGGTGAAAAAAAAAACATTTTGATACACATATTATATAAATAGTATATTGATACGTATGCTTAAAGATGATAAACAAATTTTTATGTTGATAATCATCTTATTAGTAGAAATGCCCCAAAGGTTATGTTAGGCTAAGAGGGAAAAAAATATTAAAGTACCCAATGCTTATCATTACACGTGCATTTGAAAAATTATATTTTTAGTATTTTTATCAAAATCAGATACAGAACAATTTTTATTTTATTCATATGAAATGTTTTTTCATGAACAGCATATTAAATAAAATAAAAATGTCATATTTGATTTATACCCCATATAGATCCACTATAGTGTAGATGCCGTCTATATCCTGCTGACAAAAAAGAAACATTTTATAGTAAATATATTTCAAATTGTCAACAAAGTGTCGCACTCAGGCTAGTAACAAAATAAACTATGTAAAATTGTATTTCATAAAAATAAATACATTTTGAATCACCTGCGTATTCATATATTTTAGAAATGACCGATCTAGAATGGTTTTATGATGTCGGTCATCGACCATTGTTTTAGAAAAATAACATAGCATTTATAAAATAAAACAGTCTTATTTATTTTTGAATAATACTTTACCATAATTAAAATTAATATTTTACAACAGTTTTCATACGGCAATAAATTAAATCATAATTTTCTATTTAACTATATAATAACTCATCATAATAATATTTCAGAACGGAAATACGTCCTATGGCCAATATTTATCAAAAATTTAACTGTAATCTCAAACGATAGAAGGAACAATATTATATAAAACAATATAAATTAATTTGTAATTTTGAAAAGAACTTAACACCATTTTCCCCACAAATTGACTTTTTGTTGGATTAACCTTTTTTATTATTTTATCATTTTAATAAAACTATATTCGTATATTCATTTAGAAAAAGAGTCATCTCAATGAGTAATTTTCAGTAAGAATAAATTTTATTTACTTTTATTAAGTAGGTTAAATTTAATTTTTCAAGTATCATTGGTTTTTTTATACCTAAAATATACCATTTTAATCATTAATTAATTAATTTAGTCATTTAAACTCTTGTAAATATATATATATATATTTGAATAGTCTAGGTTTTATTTCAATGTTTCTGTATGTCTAGTTTTGTACCCAAATTTAAATACCTCATTACAAATATTACCATTCTCCTTTAACAATATTTTTAAAATTTGTACTTTGGAGTATTTGTTATATTATATTATAAAATTTAAAAAATTATTATTTTTTTTTTTTGTTTTATTTCCAATATGACTTTTGTACAAATTTTGTTATTCTCATACTCACATGTATATGTAACAGACAATTTGATCTAAAACATTTTCTACTATAAAAAATCATCAAAATCGTACACTGAATAGACCAGTTTTAATTTGAAAATGTTTATTATTTGTTTTATAAAAAAACATATTTATTTTGAATTTTTTTTACGTCTTTAATGTTATTTATTAAAAGATGGTTTTTCTTTTTATAATAAATTAAGAAGTTAAAAATTGAAATAATAAAAATATTTTTCCTACCAAACATAAAAAAAGAAAGAAATGTTGAATTAATTTATATTTTTTCAAAATTTAACTACTTAAAGTATGTTAATTTACCATTCAGTTATTGGTGTAAGAGCATAGAAAAATAACCACTTTAAATCGCCTTAAACACATTGAATTTGTTTAATTTTCGAAGTTTGTTAATTAGTTTATTTTTATTTTTTAATTAATAATTTTATTGGTAAATTGAATGATTTCCGATAAAATAATTAAGTAACAATACCTTCTCATTTTTTCTCTTTGGCTTTTCTCCAAAATATTTTTGATCCTCGATTTCCATTTAAATCGATATTTATATATATATACAATATGTACTTCAATTTTTTTCTATAAATTATTTATAGTTTTTGATCAATTTATTTTTGACATATATTCCTAGATCCTACAATGGCATAATATTTTGTTTTAAAAATGAATTTTTATACATTAAATAATACCGAATTATACCGCAAATACATAATAATAAATAATATTATATAATTTGAGTCCATATATTAATGAAACCGAGCCAATTATCACTATTATGATTTGAACAAATTTTATTCATAGACGAGTATACTTGCTACAACCTGAGGTCATAAACCACTGTAATACTTCCGAATGACAAATATTTTATAGTGTATAGTGTCTTATAACAATCTAACTCACGAAAAAAGCAATGAAAATTATGGTAAAAAATATTAATAAAAATAAAAATATATATACATTATGAGTTAGCTTAATAAGATTATAAGTTGTATTATAGTATACGTTTGAACGTTTTACGGTTATAACCACTGTTATCATCCAAAAGCCAAGTTTTTAGGGTTCTTTCTACAAAGATTACATAAAAAATGTATTTCTTTAATTAAATGTATTTATTATAAAAATGTTTACCAATAAATGCTAAAAAATGCAGGTCTACCAACTAAAAAAACCAACTCGTTAGTTTGATTTTTAATATATTTTCATTAAAAAAATAATGAATAATTTTATATCGTTAGAATGTGTTAAAATTAAGGCTTAAAACCGGTATCTGATTTTTCCCGAAAACTGGTTAAAAACCCCTTTTTTGAAAACTGAAAACAACTTTCTGGTTTTTGTTTTTAAATCTAAGGAGCGGTCATCGATAACCTGTAACCGAAAATTATATTTTAGGGTTATAAATTTACCGAGAATCATTTTATGTCATTAATGGTATTTGTAACGGAACCGATAAATCATGTTGAAAATAACGAAAAAAACACTACTAACCCTTTTCTAAGGTGCAAATAAAAATCATCATTTATTATCATATACGTATTAGAATATGACATTTAATTGTATGGGTATATTTTAATAGTAGGTACATAGCTATATATATTATATATGTACATATAATACCTATAATATAATATATATATATATATATATATATATATTATATGCTCTTAAGTCGTCAGATATCACTAATGATACTGTTTATAGCTGGTGTAATAAAATTAAATTTAAGATAACAAAATTTTAAAAATAGTCCTCAATGTTATATATTGCTATTGTTTTCTACTTCCTGTAAATTCTTATATTATGATTTTTTGTATACCTACTAAACGTGAAGTATATAAATTAATCAATTTATCGACTATTGGCGATTGTTTAAAGTATAGACATATTATAAAGATTAAGTTCGTACAAAGCATATAGATTATACGAGGTATAAGCCACGTTTGTCCGTGGTTAAAAGAAATATTGATGCAGGTACGATTGGGTACAAATCGTTATTTACGACCATTATTTTATAGTTATTATGAATTCATTATAACCGTGTTATTTGCGATCGTGACGAAGCTTATTTTATCATAGGATTTGTTTTCTTTTCGAAATGAATTAAATTCTTTTTGATATTTGACGAATATTCAAAAATTTTATAAATGTTTGTCAAAAGCCTATTTAAATTGTAAGTAATCGTTTTAAAAAGTTAGAATTGACTTAAAACCGGTAACCGGTCATAAGAAATAGGAAGCAGTTTTAAACGGAGAAGCGGTTACCTCAAAAATTAGAATGTGGTTTTTAACCGAGAAGTAATTATCAAATATTTTTTTAACTATTCAAAGAACCGTTTAAAAATCTCTTGATACCGGTTACCGATTCTCAAAATGTTTTGGCTCCTACGGGAGCCCGTTAATTCTATTTTCGGAAGCGGTTTTAAGCCCTGGTTAAAATGTTTAATTTATGTTACAAAATTTACATTAGAAAATCATCAGAAAAAATATTATTAGAAATGCAAAGAAAATTTTCTTGGAAATTATAAAATATAGACATTTAAAAATATAAAGTATTTGTACATTTATGAGTACCAAATATTATAAACTTCAATTTTCCGAAATTTTACGTTTCAGATTTCTTGGTGTGGTTGGTTAGTTATGCTACAGAATACTGAGATTTCTGCCGATTTCGACTAGCTTGAAACAAATTTAGTCCAGGAGAAAGCACCACAAAATTTATACATATAATTTATATATACGGATATTTATATACCCTGTGGAGGGGGCTAAGAATACCTCCACGGTTTCCTCATGCCTGTCGTTGAAGTCGACTAATTGAGGTTGCGTCAGGTCGACAGCCGGCTTAAAACTTGTCAAAATGTATGAGAAGTCTTAATAAGAATATAGGCGAGTTTTCCCATCTCGGATGTTCGTGGGGAAAACAAAATTGCGTACTTGGGTGTGGAGATAGCCTAAGGGACCAAGTGAACAGTACCAGCCTGACAGCGGCTGCAGTAGCCGTTCCATCAGTTATATGTGCGGGTCTACCCAACGGCCGTGATGTCGATGGTGTAGGGAAAGCACCAAAGTGCTTTGGGTTAGATTCGCACTTGAGTACGCAGGATAGGTTCAAAGTGCGAGTAGGTACGTGGAATGTAGGAACATTGACAGGTAGGAGTAGGGAGTTAGCAGAAGTTTTGAAGAGGAGGAATGTGAATA
>JAIPRL010008567.1:0-19987 GCA_025469235.1 Pemphigus obesinymphae | reverse complement strand
AGTAATTGGAGGAATTTTTTTTAAATATCACGGCAATGATATCTTAACTCTAAATTAAACCGTTATAGAGCGTTAGCTATGCCAGATTTCCATTTATGAAACTTTTGCGACCCGTTCCCCTCTACACTCTCCATCTAAGCGATACCAGTCCATAGTATCTTAGTCCGTGCCCTATAGATATACCCGTAGCCGCCGTGGTCACCAGATTGAATGTCGATCAGCTGACATGGGTGAAAAAGATAGCACTAGCGCTATCTATGCGGAAAAATATATGTATCAGCCAACCTCGCCACTTTATTTTGTCTAGAAGCTCGATATTAAACACAAAGTTTTAATAAAAAGGTTGTTAGGACGACATATTTTATATTTGAAATTTATCGTATACTACCTACTTAATTCAAAAACCGGCCATCGATTTTATGATAATATGATAATAATAAATCCATTCAGAGCACTATTACAGCTTTTCCAACGTAGGATTTCAGTTAGTCAGTTTGTTAACCACTTTACAACACCTCGTTGAGCATCCCAACTATCTTAATCCGTGCTCTCGGTGTTTTTCGTGTCACCGATAACGCGTATATTGAACATTTACACCATCAATAAACTCATCAATATAAGGATCAAGAAAAAAATCATTTTTTATTATTAGGCAAAAAAAATGATAAAAAATGTAAAAAAATACATTTACAACATTTAAAACGCGTACATCGTTATTAAAACATATTACATAACATTTGACACAAAAATCAGTATTGTTGATCAGTACTGAACAATATAAACACATAAGTAATTACAGCATTCGAACATTTGTATTACGCAATAATTATTTAACTTAGGTAATATGAATTTATAATGTGTATAATGTATATATTATATATATATATATTTATATCATTCGTATTCTAACTTTGATTTTTCATATTATGATTGTAATAATGGAATAAAATATTATGAAAGTACCTGTTAAATTCACTATTTAAATGAAAATTTCTCAGATTATAATAAATATATATTAAAAATTATAATAAAAATAAATTGATTTATTAATATTCCTTTTAAATTATTTCCATTTCGAAATATCGATATAAAAGTATTTATTTAGGTTATTTGTATTTTTAACTTTTATATGAATTTCCACTTATTTTATTAATTTATAAATTTATATAAATTTTATTAATTTATATCGTATAAATTGTATCAGACTGAATTTTTCTTTTTGTAGAATTTTAGATTTTTAAGAGTGAGCAACCTCATTGATTTTACAACTGTTTCGATTTCATTCTAAATGATATTTTCAAGAAGTCGTTTTTTACATTCTGTGTAGTTTTCTTAAGTGAGGATACACTATACCTGTTTACAGTAGAAAATGTAAATAAATGGAAAAATAACAAATAAATTCTATTCTATATATATCTTAAATAAATGTTTTATTTAAAATACAGAGATCCGCTCAAAATCCTTTGTATACATTACTCTCAGATTTAATATATCTACTATCAATATCCTACCAGACGATCAAAGTACTTTAGATTTTTAGTGTATTTTTTCCTTATTAATAAATTTTATGATTAATTTCCAATTTCTCAAAATACTAAATATGAGCTGTTGAAAAAGAACTATATAAAAATCATTATAATTAGATTATAAAATAAAATAAAATTAAGATCGACTACTACATTTAATAATTATTACTGTAGTGAAATTTGGAATATAATAAACATACTCGTACTGTTTAACATAAATAATATGAATAGTAATTTAAAATATTGATTTTCTATTAGTTCTTTAAAACTTATAAGTTATATATTTTAAGGTTTTTATTTTATCTTAATATTTTTAATTGCATTTTTACTACGTTTTAGAGATTTATTATACTTTTTCAATTAATATTTTTCGTAGACTTTTATAAGGTTTCATAGTGAATTCTACTATTTAAATACAAAAAAAAAAGTATTTTTAACATATATGTACTACAATATTTATATACTTATCTGTAAATTATTGTTTTAATTATAGTTATTGGGTTATAAACTTACATTTTCTAAAAAAAAAAAAACATTTGTTTTACAATGTTTGTTTAATTCCAACATTTTCTTATTATTTTTGCACTCGGCATTTTTTACATATTATGTACTCTCACTATTTAGTTATTTAGTATTTATACACGTTATTTTCTATTGTATTATTACTTTCTATACTCTCTTAATATACTTTAGTCTAGTAGTTTCTAGTAATTATTAATCATATTTTCCCCTATATGTCCAATCTATCAATAATGTTACACTTGAAATTTATAATTTATATCTTTAATTATCTAAACACTAGTATTTTACCCTGTTTTCGCAATATTATTTAACCATCGTTAAACATATAAGTGTTTTCAGTGTTTTCACTCACTACTAAGATAATAATGTATATCAATTTGACGTTTACTTTTATGGTACTAACAATCATTTGTCTACAGTACCTACAATACAATATTTAAACGTTAATAGATAATTACTAACTTCAGTTAATTTCTCAACATAAATTTACTATACAATCTTATAATAAAACCTCTATAAAAATTAGACATAAATAATTTTTGTTACTACGAGTCTTTCTGTCGATAAAATATAATATCTCTGTGTAGTACAATATGGCGTATTTAATTCATGACTAAATAATAGTAGATTAGAAACTTTAATAGATTATTCAATGTTTAAAAATTCTATGAACAATAGAAGAGATAATTTCATATATTAATAAAACGATTATGTTTAATAAATTTCATAACTTTTTTTTATGTACAACAATAACTCTATGCTCCTAAAATTGGAAATAAAAAATTTTATGAATAATATCTGTGCAAGACTTTAATTTATTTAAAATTTTAAAAAGTTTAAATTGTTTGTATTTTTATATTACATACATAAATAACAATTTATAAATCTCAAAAAAAGTTTTAAATTGATATCAATAAATCAGGGAATTATTATATTCACAATTTCCTCAAACAATGATGAATAGTTTACAATAGTATGTACTCATATTTAATATATTTTAGATAAATGCCATCAATCATTTTTACAGAAGTTATTTACCGATAAACTGCGAATAAATTCATTAATTTAAAGACCTAGTATAGGTATCCAGAATTATTATTATTATTACTTTATATTCGCAAAAATGTTTTCTGAATTTTTTTTTCTTAAGCATTTTTTATATTTAAATGATATGTTTGCATTATAATATTTTGTTTATTAATTAATTATAATTGATGATATTTCAAAAAATATTAACCATTGTTTAAATAAAAACTCTATTAAAAGATGTTAAGACAATCACTATAAGAAATCTAAAAAATAGTATAGAAAAAGACAGTCAGTAGGGGATGGAAGGATTTCGCTCATTGGTTAGGATTTTGGTGATAGTTATATTGAATATGAAAGTAATGGTTAATCATTTCTTTCGATAAAACGATTCTGAGCGAAGCTTCGGTGTATACATAATATAACTATGATGACTGTCAGTAATAACTAAAATTAACTATTTTATGAAAAATAAACTTCAAATTTCAAAATTACTATAAGAAGGCCAAAATTGAAAAAATATTTTTTAAAAAATATACGAGTTTGGTAAAAAATTAAACTCTTTATAGACACATTTTTTCCGCGGTATTTAAATACATTTTCACACTAAAAAAATACATGTCGAAAATTTTAAATGAATACCTATTACAAAAAATTAATATTTTAATTAATTATTTTATTATTAAAAATATTGTATATACTGATTATTGAGGTTTTTTAAATATAACTATAATGAAATATTTTAAAAATATTGTAAGATTTTTATATTTTAAAACATAATATTAACTCTTTTATGGCGAATAAACATGAACACTTAAAATTGAGAAAAATAATTTCGTAAAATTGTTTACGTTAATACTGAATTTCAATACATTTTATATGAACATTTCAAAACTTTAGGACTATTATTTACGAAATTACAACAAAAAACTCTATTGCCGTTTTTTTATAATTTGTTTATTGTTTTTTGTTACGCCTTTATCGAAAAAGTTAAAATATCTTTAAAATACCAACTAGATGCCATTTCCTACCAAAAGTAGGGTTAATTAGGATAAACATGTAACAGTTGGAGAACTTCTAATAGAATAAAAATAATAGTAAACATAAAAAAAATATATTATAACATATTATTGTAAATCCGATAGATTCCTCGCATAGCTCAGAATCTAAAAAGCATATAGTATATGAGTGAAAAATATATTTTCATACAATTCTTCAGTTATCATTATTGGACTTTCTACATGATATTCTTCTTGAATAAAAATTAATTCTTATCAGTCATATTTACTCCGAGAACCACAACTGTGTAAATAATACGACAAATTTATGAGAGCTAATGGTCACTAGTAAATGTTTACTTCAAAAAAAACCCATAGGTTGTTGACAAATATTTACATTTTTTGTTTAAACAACCCGTGTCAGACTAGAAATAAATTGATATAATCCTGTATATTTAAAAACCGTATATAATAAAAATAATACGCTTGGAAAAATGTTTATTTTTTATAAAAAAAAATAATATACGACGATTTATGTCATACAGATTGCATATTCGAATAAAACAAATATTTTATTATTATTTATATACTTTATATAATATGTAGGCATATACGAAGGTATGTATATTTTTAATCTAAAATACAAAAAATATACACAGTAAACCATTTCATATATAAAATATAAATACTTTTTCCTAATTTCATAAATCTGACAGAAATTTGAACTCCATAATTATATTTTCATTTTAAACAGAAATAAGTACTTACCTATCAACAATTTAAAAAATGTTATGTAAAATTTACATTTATAAATTAATTTTACATGAATTATGAATTTGAAAAAAATACATTAAATTTTTTTTTTATCACAGCAAAAATGACTATACATTATGTATGGTATGTATACATGTTTTGGAGTTTAATACTTGGATCATATAGTTTTAATCCAATTAAATGCTTGATATTCTCTTTCATAATTCTTTTTATATTTGTTTGAAATAAGCGATGACACAAAAGTCAAAACTAATAACTCGACAGATAAAATTTTGTACTTAAGTGATATGTCAAGGTATTAAGTTTTCATATTGATTTTATCAGACAACATTGTTTTTCATCCATTATCATTTTGTTAAACAATAAGTTTCATACACAAAAACTTTAAGCATATTAAACAATACGAGGGATTTATTAAGTTAAATAAAGTTTACCCAACGGACGGGTGCACGAGGATCTCGACTTCAATGTACAACCTGTCATAAAAACCGCTAATTGCTCTATAATGTTTTGTAATCGTGAAACACTGCTATTCGAGAGGTACGTTTTCCGACGGGATTCTATAGATGTGAAACTTACAAGTTCGAAAAATCAAGGAATTCAAGTCGAATAAAAATCGATTTTGAAAAACTCCTTGTCCATTATTGTACATAGTTACATATATATATTGTATATTATAGGATTAAATGAAAGCATCTTATTTTTAAATTCCATTTTTAATATAATAATAATTAATAACTATTGGGACATGTATTTATATTTATTGCGGTGCAAGAAATTATTTATATAAAGCGACCTCGTAAAATGATCAACGATAATAATAATCGTTAATTGATTTGCGACCATGCATTTGATAGTAGTAATAATCGCTTTCACGCCGATTTTTTACACCGTTTTTCCCCGCTGGACATCGGTTTTGGTGTTCAGAGTATGACACGTCGCCGTCGTTATTTTCGTTACCAAACGACCGTGAAAATACCCGTTAAAATTTGCACCGCCGAAATTGTGACCGTATACGTTTCGACCATATATTTACGCTAAAACTCCAACGGTCGACATTTCCATCATTCATTCAATCAGTCGGCACATCTACATTAAACGTTGGATCCGTTCGCCTTCGAGTTTTATTTGAATTACTACACATTCGGCAAGTTTGGCACATGGCAAATACCGATTTCGGCATGGTAGCGTTTGTAAAACCACATACGTAATATTGTAAGGGTGCCCGCGGCATGGCCGTTTTCCCGTCTCCTCATAAACAGAACACCACATTGGTATATTTATTTTTTTTTTTTTTTATTGTGATTTATAATATTTTTTCTAATATTATTTATTATTATTCGTAAAATACAGTCCACTACATAGTAACTATAAACCAATTTTGTGTTTGATTTTATAATATTCATTATAATTCTATTTTTGATTTCTATTGCTAATTATCATTCCTTTACGCTTGTCCTTTTTATATTATTTTTTATTGATAAAAGAGATTGTAAGTTACAGTTATTGGCACTATATTAACCGCAACAATATTTTTATTTCCATAATAATTTCGTTTTTTATTAAATACTTATATAATATTTAATAATAGTTACTCTGAAAAATAAATTTGTAAACTTATTCCAAAGTATTAAATTGATGTTATCTACACTTTTTGTACGATTAACATAGCTTAAAGCTTAAATCAGTTTTAATTTACTAATATTATTACAAGTGAATTACATTTCACCTTTACTTTATGTGCAAACAAAGATATATTTTTTACGATTTACATACATGCCTATGTAAATATAGTATATGTCTGAGTAAATATTATTCACATGCATAATCAGAAAAAATCGACTCACGTCTTAATAAATCATTAATTTATTTAATTCTTCTAAATAGATACTATGTATACATTTTGTTGATAATATGAAGGAAATGTAATGTTTTGGACATTTAAACCGTAGCTATGATATTATCCTGATATATTCTGTTAATATTTATTCAAACAAATAAGTATTGATACTTGCAATAAAAAAAACAGAAATTTATATAATTAATATATTAGAAAATACAATTTATAATAAGATAGAAAATAATAATTTAAAGTAAAAGGGACAATTAAATATGTATAAATTATTAATGTGCATTGTAGATAACTAAATTTTTACAACTTTGGGACATATCTACCGCCTATCGGATACGATTTACATTAAACTTTTTATAACTCACTATTTACAATATACCATGTAATTGAAATCCGTTTGAAAGCGATAGGTATGTACGGTTGGATTGAATCTAAAACGACCATACAACTGTTTCCCATTTAGTCCAACAAGTAATGGAAGCTGTTGAGAACATTCTCATTTCACATAGGTGTGTACCACTTCTAATGTTACCTGTTGATCAAATTGTAGAATAATACACTTGCCTTGTGCATAAACTGAACTGTGTTGATAAATTCAAACATTTATTAATGTACTTTATTTTACTTAACTTGACATAATGCAAAAAATCCGAATATTTGTTCCACAACAAAATTTTGTTACTCCGGAGTGTTACTCCGGCACGATATTTATTAGTATTTATGTGAAGTATCTTAATTTAATTAAAAAATTATGATACAAAAATGTTGTATTTATATACCCAAACAAGAAAAATTTTAAAATCTATATTTTCTATAAATAGTCCAATATTTGTACGCGTTTATTTGATAATTTAACACCAAAATAAGAAATAATATATATTATGTATTTTAATTTTTTTTTTTTTTTTTTGTACTCGTATATGAATAGAAGATTATTATGTTTTAATTGTAAATTTACAAATTTAAATATATTAAAATTTTAAAATTTTAATTAATAATAAAAAATATGACTGCTATTCACCAATGAAACTTCTAGAAATACAAATTATAATAATAAATACAAAAATCTAAATAAATTTTAATATTTGAATTTAAACAATTATTGGACTTTTAAAGTTAGTAAATGTATTATGTATATAATACATTGTAGTAACTTCTACAATATTTAGTGGAAATAATTCAAATTTGAAACGTTATTAGTGGAACAAATAAATGTTAGAGTTCCGTTTTAGAACTGTGGGTGGTACAAATAAAATATCATTGTTCTGTTTTAAAAATTCAAATCGGTTAAACATTTTAGGATATATAGAGTGTTTCTAGTTATTTCAAACCCACGCTGTACCTGCCTATAGTAATCTATACATAAGCGTTATAATAAGATAGTTAAAATTGGCCATTTAAGTGTTACTTTCTGCGGGATTGAAGTAATTTTAGAAGAATTTCATAATAAACAAACATGTAGCGGTTGTTGTGGAAACAATTCTTAATAAGAATTTCTTAAATATTTCATAATAATAATTTGTATATAATAATATTATTGATTTTCTTTAAACAAAATTAACTACTAAAATTAAATTTAAGTTCGTTGAAAATATGAAGCTCAAAAAAATTGTTTTTTTTCCTTATACAATCTTTCTTACCAATATTGTATTTAATTACTATGATATTTTATTTATTATTGTTGGTTACACTGAATTATTTTTTAAAATGGTAATTCTTATCATGTGTCGGATGAACGTTTCTGCATCACTTCATCTAACCAAAGATATTATTTTTGAAACAAAAGTACTTTTAAGATATATAATCCAATTAATAACAAAATAACATTTCATCAGATACATGGCAATCGTTCATCCACTACGGCATAGGAGATCAAAGACCAGAACTCAAACGGTACTCGTACTCATTTGGCTCATTTGTGGATTTCTGGCTACGCCATGTTTTCTATATACTAATCTCAAAACAAAAAGGTTTGTATTCAATTTACAAAATATTTATTTTAATTGTAGGTATATCATTTTGTTTAATTTTCTGATAAATTAACATAAAAAAAATGTTTTTTAATCAGTATTTTTAGTTTTATAATTACATATTTTAGGATAATGTTTTTTTTTTTTGTCTGTGTGTAAAATTTCTACCCAAAGGAGTACTCCGATCTTTACAAGCTTACTAAGTTTCTTGTAAAAAATTTCCTCTAGTTGATACCTTAAAGAGGTCATTTTTAGATTTTTTACATTTTTTCGATATAGGGGTAAGAAAAAACTATTAAAAAATTTGCATAATCCATCATCATTATCCTACCCAACGTGCGAAGTGTTTCCCGGCTTTTTTGTATTTTCCAGTAGTTCTGGAAATGTTGGAAAACTCGCATAACGTACCATAGTTAATTTGGACTAACAATAATGTACAATTTAAGTTAAATTAACACACGTTTATATAGTGTATATTTCGCAAATTAAAACGTAATTAAAATAACACTCATAAACACACAATCGATACCTACATTATTGCTTTTTCCGATGAATCAGAATTAATTTTAAATTATTCGACATATTGAAATATCGGGATCTGGACAATCGACCGACAGGAAAATTAACAGACATATAATTATAATTTTATTTCGTTAAATAAAACATATGAGTACACTAAAATATTGTCTAGGTTAATAATTAGGTATATAGAAATTTGTTAAATAATTTTAATATAAAAATGATAATAATTGTTAATGAATATGTTAATAATTATAATACAGAAAAATATAAAAATTATAATAATACCTAATAAAAATACAAAAAAAATATAACACAATAAAAAAAAAAAAATGATTAAATTGCAATATTGTGACCAATACCTCGAAAATATTCGAAAGGGTCTTTTCCGCACGACTATTGAATGCTGTTTAAAAATAGGTTTGTTTAGAACTTAAAAAAAATCATTGATTGTGATTTTTTTTTCTTACTGCCCATGATTTAAGTGCATAATTTTATATTTTATGTACTTATATGTTTTATGAAACGAAATAAAACTGTCGGTCGATGGTCCGTGCCGGTCAAACGGTTGTCCGCCGAATATCCCAGATGCTGAAATATCAATACTGTTTGAATAACTTTATTTAAAACAAATATCAATGAGTAATGGCGCACAAATATATTACCGAACTCCCACGAATTGACCATTTAGTTCAACTTACAGTTCACAGCTATTTCGTATCATATACGAGTACGTATATTTGTAAGCGCTAAATAATTATATTTACAGTGTGGCGAAAATATCATACAAGTTTCCAAAATCATTTTTTATAAAATCAAAGTACATATAATGCATACAATATATAAAAATTATATCACAATAAATGTTCTTCATTGCGAACACACATGGCCAACGCATTCAGCAGATTTTACTATCGAGTGTTTTTTTTTCGTTTAGAGATACACCCGCTACATAAACATCTGAATGCTCTTAATTGGTTGCTAGTCACTCTTATATACTTACTACAAATACTACCAGAAAATATCACAAAAAAATGATGAAAAAACTTTAAAATATATACCTGCAAATATGCACCGATTATGAACGGTATCATTTGAGTAAATATACTTTTTAAAATTCGCTAAAAAAAAACTATATTATAGGTACACTGATAACGTAAAAAAACCTACTTTTGCACAACTTTTACGATTTTGTCTTACTGATTTATAAAACTCGGGAGGACAATTTTTGACACCTTGAATATTTAATATTATATAGATGCACTAAGTATATATATAAGTTAATTCATTTTCAACAAACACTTGATTGACGTCGTTTATTGACCTGTTTTAGGTACACAAATGGAGAACTAAGGAGAGCGTGCTATATGCTCTGGCCGGACGGAAGATATCCGAATTCCAAAACTGAATACATGTTAGTATAAGTATATAAATCATATAAATTGCATATTATTTATATTATATAACACATCATCATTTGTCACAACAATAAATCGGGCACTCGTTCAAAATGCTTCCCAATTACCCAATACAGCAATGCAATGTAGGATATATATATATATATTTTCCAAAGTTATCAATATTTCTATAAAATGAAATTTCGATGTTTTATATTTTATAACTGATTCTCATGAAATCATAAAAATATAATACATATAATATATAAGACATGGGTATAACAAAGGTATAAATAAAGGTATATTTATATATTTTTTTTTTTTCTATGCATGCCTTTAATAATGGTTATTTTCAACAAAGTTCGAATTATTGCTTTATAGGTTTTTTTTTTTATAAACATTTACGTCAATAATAAAAAAAATCAAAATAAACATTAATTTTTAATATTGCAAAAGTGGTTGTACGGGAATGGTAGTTGAATTTTTAAAAAATGTAATACAAATTATTTATGAACAATTGCGTTCAAGCACGTTTTAGCTTTGAACATATACCTACTATATTATTATTATTAAATATTATCTAAATACGTTTAAAGAAAAATGTATTTGAGTAATTTTTAATTAAATTTTTCAAGTTAAAAATATTAATTAATTGTGAAATATTTTAAATAAAACTTTTAAAATATAAATAATAATGTCTCATATTTTCATAACTATGGGAAATTGTAGTTGTATTAATATATGATCAGTTTGTACTCGGTAATTTTCATCAAATTATACCAAAATAGTAAGTAATTAAAATTGTTATTTTAATTATTATTTATTTTAAGTATATAATAATTTGTATAATTTAAGTAAATGTTTTTGCTATCAATTTTAATTCTAAAAAAAGTTCAACAATAAATTGAAGTTAACTAAGGTTTTTCTAGGTATTGCTAAGTTTAGACATTTTTGGTAATATTATGGTAATTTAGTTTGTTACCAACAAACTTGTTGTATTACAGTAAAGTATAGTATAGTCAAGTGTCTATTTTAAAATAAAGTTGTATTTTTGAACCAAAATCGGGGGGATTTGGACTTCTTCGTTAATTGAGGACAAACAAGTTGCACTGAAATGGAATTTTCAAATTTCAAAATTCGAATTGATAGAGTTTTAGTAACTATTTATTATAACTCTATTAACGTAATCGATATAATCGGTTTCACGAAAATAGTAGGTTAATTTATAAATTCCCAGTAAATCATCCAGTGTTTGTATAATATATATATATTGTTGTTTATAAACTTCAGTCTGTTTCAGGATTAAATTAACTGAAAAAAAAACGTATTGTTTTTGTAGAGATTACGATTTTACTACACTACATTGGGGGAAGGATACTGAAAGGGACGACATAGATAAATAACCAAGTCCATGTCTTTTAAATAATTTTCCCTCTCGTTGAGGTGGTGCTCTTATAATAAATAGTGTGTCGTAACTCGTAATCGCCAAATTATACCTCGTTGAGGACCCAAAATTCGACAAAATATTAATCAGTTTTAGTGTACACGGGCACACGTTTATCACAGACTGCACTATTTCTATATTATTAAGAATAAGAGAACGGCCGTTAATAGGCTACGGAATAAAATGTTGGTGAAATGGAGAAAAACTATATCCCATAGAAATTAAGTTGAAAAAAAATCTTATTTTTTTTATTTAGATTTCGACAGCTCTGATAAATTTTCGGCGACTTTTCGTGATTTATTTTGCGAACGTTTGTCGTTTGTACTTTATACGGTAAAATCGCTACCAAATTTTAATTCATTTCGCCGTTTATCATGGATACCAAGAACCAACTTCCATAATAATTTACGAGTGTAACTTTTCAGAGACAGATGCGTCGTTTAAAAAGGACGTATTGGGATTTGGGACCGTTGTAAAACTTTTTTAAACTACATGAGCGGAAAAAAATTTTAATTAAAATATTTAATATATTGATTATTAAAGTATAAATTAAAAAACAAAATTACTCAATAACATGATATTACGATAAACATTTGTTAATTGGTTTTCTTTTTGTAAACATAATGGCATACCCGATGAAGATATAACACAGTGGTGATTTTACGGGGGGAGGGGTCGATAGGTGTACCCCCCCTTGACTATAGTCTATAATAAATTATTCTTCAAAATAAACAATTATGACTCCAATGTTTTGTCTAAACCACTGGCATTGAGGTAATTAGCAAATAGTTATTATTTACCTCTATAGTATTTACTGATTTTTGATATCCGAAGAAATGAAAAATCTTGATTTGACAAAATCGTATTTTTACCGTTTTTTTCATAATGTTTTGGTAGTTTTTCCTTACGCATTAAAAATCTATTAAAAAAATAAAAAATAACCTCTTTAAAGTACCAACTAGATGCAATTCGCTACAGGAAATAAAATCAACTGGAAAATACCAGAGCATTCCTGGTAGAATATTTGTTAACAGAGAAAAAAAAATAATAAACATCACTAGCCCCCACGCTCATAATCTAAAATAATAGTCGAAAAACAACGGAGATATAAGATGTCGAAACTTATATTTAGAAACCTAAAAGTAAAGTGTATGTATGAAATATAAATTAAAAAACACTTTTTGCCCCCCCCCACCTTCAGCGTTTATCAAAAACCACCACTGATATAACATAATACGAATATATAAATAATTTTGATTCAAACAGAACGATTAAATCCTTTGTACTCCTTATATTTCAATATATTTTTCTGTGTTAGTATTTACACTGAAATATATACTGTATAGTCATAAGCTCTTCATGGAGCTAATCCTCAGATAATGCTATCCATTCTCATTGTTCTATTATTGTAAATTATTCAACAATTTGTCCCGTCCCCCTCTGGAATAAAAACTCATGGTCACCATTTTTTAAATAACTTGAACTCAACATAAGTACGCCAGATCCTAATTTAAAAATTAGACAATACAATTTTCAGTCATACAAATATACCTGCATTATAATATATAGTTAACAATACCTATAACCGCCCACGCCCAATCGTGTCTGTGACAAATACAAGCACGCAAGTCTATTTTTCCGTCATTTTTCATTAAGGGCAATCTGCGCCAGACGGCGCCCATCGTCAAGTACACTTTATTTATATTTTATAACTAAACACGCTGAAACCAGTATAAAATAACTTCCTTTCTTTAACAAGAGAGAAAAACATATGACGACAATATGCATGGATACCTATCAAATATAAACTATAAAGAGTTTAAAATACTATATAATCCGTATAAAAATTGTATCTCTAAATATACTTTATTCCTATTTCTTGTGTAAACTTTATTCAAACAATATTTTCTATGATATTATCTAATCGAGATCAGAAAAAAAATATACAAAAATAAAAAATGAAAAAAAATTTAAAAGCAAAATATAATTTAAAATATAAAAGAGATAACAAATATGAAAAGCATAACCAAACGTACTTGTTCAGCTATACCTACCTACCTATACGAATATCATAATCAATGAATATAAATTATAACGATATTGAATTGAGATTATGATGCAGTCACAGACTATTTTAATATAAATGGAACACAGAATATTTAGTTCACAATATAGGGCATATAAATATCGGCCTCACAAAAATAATATTTAGGCCCTTTGGCAGGGCGTCGCTCTGTTTGCCTTCCCGGTAATTGCGGCACTGTGTATAGGTATGTGTAGTATCAACAAGTTAAGTTAGTTTTATTATACTATAGAAGAAGTATCTCGAAATTAATTTTTCAAAAAAAAATTTTTTTTTTAATTGACAAATCATAATTGATATTAATTGTTTGTTCGTTTATTGCTTTATACTTTTGACTAAAAAACTTTAAAACTTGTTTACTTGTGTAAATTTTTTTTATTCAGATAGTTTAAAAATCACACTACAAGAGAAATATTAAATTTTTTTATTTCTTAAAACGTATTATTACATTATATTTAATTATATATTTATTTCATAATTTATATAAATGACCTAGATTTATAATACTTTATAAATTCATACTATTTAATAGATATTATTAATTTCACTAAAAATTGTATATTGTAAAAAACAGTGTTTTTATATATTAAAGACAATATATATCATTAGGCATTATAAAAGTTATAAAAAATATTATACATCTAATAAATTTCAATTTACCTAAAGGTATACGAAATATTTACCAAAATATGAAAAATATCCAAAAAATAAATGAGTTTAAACTTCAAGTAGGCATGAATAACATTTTTTTGGATCTTGTAGTTTATTTTCGTATATATATATGTATAATCTATACATATTACTTATTTAGGAAGAAGGACCAAAATTATTTCATATTTCTAATCATAAATTATGTTTGAAAACATAATTTTTTCAACTGATTTTAGTTGTGTTTATTTTGAATAATAGAAGACATAAATATGAAGATTATTGTTTATTTTTCATTTTTTTGCTCTTTTTAGATTTATATGTATATACAATACAATGTAAGAATACCTTATTTTGATATGAGATTATAATTAAAATATTTTAAAAGTATTTTTGGCATATTCAATCTTTCAATGGTTCTAAAAATTGAACAAATTACAGTAGATTCAAATTTGAAGAAAAAAAATTATAATTATTTTTTTACTTGGGTATTTTTATATAAATAAATAAATTAACATCAATATTCTCAATTCTGCGATATCCATATGACTTACGAAAAATGGGCAATAAGAAAAATATATATTTTCAGTCTAATTCATAAAAGTCCTAACTCGAAAAATGCGATTTTGTGATTATGATTTTTTTAAATTATAATAAAAAATAATGCATCGTTTAAAAGTATACAAATACAATAATTTATTTTTCTATGAAATCACCGATAAAAGTATAACGAATTTGTCCTAATTCCACTCCCGTGATATTGTTTAATTAAAAGTCCTATCTCCATAGAGAATACCTATAAAAAAATATAAAATACTTAAAATATTTCGTAAAAGCTCTATGTATAAAAAAATTAATAAAATTTTTTTTTTCTTCCCCTGAAAACATAGGATTTTTGAGTTAGGACTAATATGAATTAGACTGACGATATGATATGATATCTTTATCATGTAAACAAATTAAGGCTCTAAAATATCTATCGCACTGGGTCCCAAAAATCCTAGTGTATCACTATTTTATATATACTATATAGGTATCTACCGGATAACATTTGATGTTGTAATACGTCAATACAAACATGAATATTGTATCCGATTACTGCAAGGCAACACATTGAAGAGGGATGACACATTAATTTGAAAGCACAATGTTTTTATTCATCCAAAAACAAATTATTCTTTAAACCAAATAGATCTACATACAAAAACAATTGTGACACTTTTCTTCTTAGCAGAACATGACATTGACAAATCGACAATTCAAAACGGTTTTCTTATTATAACGGAATAAATTACGACCCGAATCTGAAATCTTCATAGAATATACTCGAACGGAATAGCCTATGCGTTGAACAGTTTCTGTACTCATTGATTAAATTTTTATTTTATTTTTTGTTATGACAACTTATTTTATTTTTACTTCAATATATCCTTTCAGATACATTTAGCTTGTTTAGTGGGATCAATATTTTTCAACTGAGCATTGAATGCGGTAAATAAACACATCCTTCATTCGACATAACCTTTTGAAAATATTTAGATTACAAATATTATTAATATAAACATTATTTTACGTTGATGTGGATTTTTCAGAAAATAATAACTTCATACATTTTTTCATGCAATTTTCATTAATTTGACCGATATATAATTTCGATAATAGATCGATTAGTTATAATCTCTGTATTCAACTTAACCTTTTTTTTTATTTTTATTATTTAACTTATAACTATATATACAAGTAAGTGCTATTTCATCAAATTTTGAAATTAACTATTAAGAGAAGTGTATCTACTTCAAAATGTTGATATTGAATAAATTATTTTTGAGAACAATCATTTAGAATAAGAACAATTATAATGGCATTTGATTATTTATATTTAATTATTATTAGACGTTAGAACTAAATTTTGTAATGAAATTATTACGCCAGTCCAACTCTACGGAGGGGATTTAATCTGAAAATATTCACCAAAAATATATACCTATAGCCATATAACTCACGACTTAACTTCAATCATCTCTACAAGAACTTTATTTAACATGAAATTGTCATAATAAACTAATAAACTAACACTGTTCTTCTTGCGTTGTTAAAACGAAGTAGTAATAACAGTTCATAAATATAGAGATAATGATCAGACAAGACGCATAAAACGAGTCAGGCATTATAACAGGAGTTTGTATGATATTATAATGTAACATAAAAGTTAATAGTATCAAGATGATATATTTCATTACTAGATATTAATAACACTGCTGACGTATCGACTGAAAAGTCACTCCTAAGATTGAAATGACTCAATACAATCATATCATCAGCTATTATATGTTTAATCTTAATTGTTACTATAGTCATTGCTATACTTAATCTATAGTATGACAGTTTTACTTATAACTACATTATATAATAGGGTATATTGTTTAATGACAACAATGAATTATTTAAAATGATAAAAATAATCAAAAAATAATTCATTTCTTAACAACTTTGATATGGCTAAACTTCTGGTCGTCACCTAAATAGTATAAATGTATTCTTAAAATATACACAAATTATAATGAATGTTTACCCATAAAGAATATGCAAGCTACATTTTATGAAAGTTATAATTAGTAAATATATTTTTCAGATATTACTTATACGTAATAAATTATATAGAAAATAACTTTATTAATACCACGTATTATCCTTAGAAAATATGCCATTTCCATTAGTTTAATGAACATCATATTTTAACAAAATTTGAGAAAAGCAATTAATTTATTGAACAAGGAATGTATTAAAAGTTCATTTTCAAGAAACATATTATATCATGTTTTTCAGATAATAAATAATAATAATATATAAAGTATAATAGTATAAATAGTATAAACAGTTCATAATTTATGATAGTGTAAATGTATTTATATCATGCAAATTTTTTTTATTTTTACAATAAACAATTTTCAAAAAATTTAAACTATTTTTGTTCTTAGGTAGTTCTTAGGTTTATTTCATAAACAAAAATATACAAATACATCATACAAATCATTGATGAATCATTGCATTCAAAAAAACAATTCTGAGTAAAGCTCAGGTGTAAGTATGACTATTACTGCCAATTATTGCTAGGTATTCAAACATTTAGTATGCTTAATATTACACCGTAAGAACAATCATAGCAATAAATGTGATTATGATACTAATTATAACATAAAAAAAATAAATAATATTTAATTACTATATCAAGGCATCGTATATATAACTATTACTATCAATCCAGTATCATTTTGTGTTGTAATTTTCTTTATCATTTTTTATATGCCACTATCTTCCCTATATATATTATATATACAAATCAATATATTCTCCCAACTAGCAATTAATACTTTCTTAAACATGACGAAAAATACAGGTACATCAGTAACATTGTGATACCCAAATTTAATCAAAATAGCGTACGGTCTTTGTATTTTATCACAAAACATTATTGATATCAGACTTTCCGAAAGACTATAGAGAAATATTTGGGCTTACCTACATATGTTTGTAATCAATTATTCAAATTGAAATCAATTTATAATTCTACAAAATTAATAATAATGTACAATTTGGTTGTTTTGGAGTTATGAAGAATTTTTACCACGATTGTGTTTAACCGATTTTTATGCAAATTTTTTAATAGTTTTTTCTTACATGTTTATCAAAACAATTTTAAAAAATCGAAAAATGACCGCTTTTATGTACCAACTAGATGCAATTTTCTACTAAAAAATAGTGTTACTCATAATTATCTTAGAATTTCTTCTCATAAGAAGAATTTTATATAAAATTATTATTACACACATACAAATAATAAATTAATTAAAAAAAAAAAACACATTATCGTAAAATCAAAACATTCCTTACTTTGCTCAGAATCTAAAATTCACTGCAGTATATTATATTATGTTCCCACCTTATTTTTTGATAAAATATTATTGGGAATAAAAAAATTTTTTATTGTAATTTTCTATAATAATAGAAAGCTTACATTTTATACTTTACAGCATTAGGTAAATATATATCTGGTTTTTATCGTTGAGTGATAAAAACTGAAATTCAACAATTTAACAACAATATTGAACATTGAACACAGTACAAAGCAATCTGAACAGTTTTGTTATAATTTATTTATACTTAAGGATTGATTGATTTAAAATATTTCTAAAGCGTACAATATTTGAAAACCATTACCACTTTAAATTATTTTATTAATTTTTTTCTCCAAGAATAACATACCTGTTAATAGTTTGATTATATGTATTGAAACGTACAAAAAAAACCTAAAATTTTAAATAGTACTAAACTCATTGATACCATTCGACCCATTCATTTTCAGTTAATGATAATTGTTTAAAAGTTCGATACATATCGAATCCATACAATTGAAAGCTGAATGTGTATAGTATATCATGGTATCTTTATAGAAGTAAATAAATCAGTGTACTAATAGATACATTATTAATTTACTTATATCTTGACAATTTTACGTATGTACCTATAGAAAACGTTGGATTTCGATCTGTTTGTTACTTTTGTAAAAGAGTAAACATTTTTTCGACTTCGATATAATACTTAAAGTCTAAATCGATAACTTTACACGACACCTCGTACAGCAGTGTTCGTCACATGAATAAAACAATGGTATGAATCCATATATACGTATCTTTCGATAATATACCGATAGATTAAATTTTTGAATATTTCATTAATATTTTTTCACGTTTTGTGTTTGTTTTATACTATTGACTCGTAAGCTAAGTTATACATATAGCAATGTTCGCCTGGAAAAAATCTTTACACATTTGTATTAGACAAGTCTACCGAATAAAATGATTTATTCTATGAGATATTGACGAGTAAAAAAAATACGTTTTAAAAATACAAATACCGTTCCGGACCGACAGCGTTATGAGCTCTATCGTTATACTCATGTGAACGCGACTACGATAACACTGGTCTGCATGAAAATCGGCCCTGACACCATTCCTGCTGATTCTTATGTAAAATGACCTCCTGAATCCAAATATGACCCCCGTTTTCCCCCATCACCCACAGTTTTTGGGGGAGGCCCCCCTTTTTTTTCAACATTTTTCGATCATTTGGAGGGTTGAAAAGGATTATTATAGCTTTTACATTTCTTCTGAGGGGTTGGAGAGGTGAAAAAGTCTAAAATATAAATATTTCTACCAATGCGATAGAGT
>JAIPRL010008566.1:0-19987 GCA_025469235.1 Pemphigus obesinymphae | reverse complement strand
ACACCGAAGCTACGCTCAGAATCGTTTTATTGAATGCAATGATTTATCATTGCATTCAAATTCAATACATCCACCATCCACCAAAAGTACCCTGCCCAGTAGCGAAGTGCATCCACCAATACTGACATCCGACGAGCGAAGTGCTTCCACAATCTACTGACCAGCTTTTTTATTTCTATCGTTTATCGGGTACCTATGTTATATTTATATAATTGTACAACATACTTAATTCGCGAGTAACATTATCCCTACTTATAGTTTTGGTTTAGTTTTTTTTTTTTTGTATCTCGCGCAGGAAATTTGGTAATAACTTGAAAAATTCTCAACCCGAGTTGTCAAATTTTTTTCATTTTTCTTGTATTACGGAAAAGGGTTTGACCCTTAACCCCCTCATCCTCCATTTGCGTTCGCTTCTCCTTACGGTTGCTTCAGAAAAACTCGCGTTACCAGTGTAAAGGGTTAAATAGTTTACTTATAGTCTATATATATATATAAATGATGCGGATTGAAAATAACAATAAATATTTAGAAAATAGATTTTATGGTGTTGGAAATATTGGTAATTACGTGATTAATTTTTCGCACATTTTTCCGGTGACTTTTCGACAATATTTTTAAGTCGTCTTTGAAAGTGTTTTCATATTTTTTATTATGTACGGTGAAGGGTATCTGTATAACTATATATGTACCTATATATATATATATATATGAAGGGTACAGGAGAAGAACGGTATAGTAGTCCATTTTTTTTCGATTTTTATTTTATGGTTTGATTGGATAGCTTATTAAGAGTAATATTGACGGTTGAAATCGATTCGGTGAAAAAATCATTCAGTACACAGTTATTAAAAGGAAAAGATTAGGTATACCTACTATATGATGAAGAAAGATTGTAGTCCATGCGGTTGTGGGGAAAATATAGGTTGTAGTCCAACTCCGAAATATCTAATATTATATTGTTATTTCACTTTTTGTTTGCTACAATAATAATAATACAAAATACCTACTATAGTTTTATGACTTGAATATTGTGTTGTTTATTATAATATTGTACCATATGTATTTTCCAGTAGCACGTTTAAACGATAATATTAATTATTATTATAATGATAATCAAGATTTACCGGGGAAAAAAGATTGAAGTCCATAAATTTTTTTTTTGATATAAATTTTTTTTTTTTGATAATAATCATTACGATTTTCAATTTATTTTAATTACATTTCAAAGTGTTATAAACTTTATTTTTGCTCCCCTGAAAAATTTAGAAAAATGGACTATTACCGTTTTTCCCCTGTACCCTTCATATTATATGCATAGTAGAACTATATATTGACAGGTATTTCGTGCCTTTTATTTAATTTTAATTAATTTTTTTTTTTTTCTTATGTAAAATGTTAAATTCGCCATTTATAATGGCAATAACGCGGTATCTACACACACGCGGGCCGTGACGTACGCGTAATAATACTCGTTTGTACGGGTATAGGGTTGTTTAAGTATATACGTGTTGTACGCGGGTGGTGCAGGAGAAATCAACGGTTTCCGATTGGTCGGTCGACGTTGGTGTTGCCCGTAGACGAAAAGCATTCCTGCCCTACCCTCCCCTTTCTCTTCCCTCCCGCCGCCGCCGCCGCCACCCCACATCCGAGCATTATTCAGGCGCTCGTTCCGCCACAACCACCACCACCACCAACCCCCCCCCCCACCACCCCGGGGAGGCAAGACGTGGACGGTCCACCCGGCCGCCCCTCCGGAGAGGCCGGCTCGTTTCGGCGTGCGGAGTATAAACGAGCGCCACAAGTTGATCCGCATTTCACAAGTATCACGGTCGTTGGAGCAACAGCCGAGTCCTCGACGGAGACCCATCTCTTCCGGATACAGGATACCGTCGGTGAGTAAAACGAAAGTCACCAATGCCTGTAGTTACAGTTCACATTTATAATTCGACAAATCCGATTCACTGCACGTTTTTAGGCATATTTATATACTGTAAATCGATAGTCGATAATGATAATTTACGAAAAATTTCCGAAAAATCCATATTTAACTGGTCCTATTGCACTACGACTATAACAATATAGGTACCTAGGTACGTGCAGTGCACATAATACGCATAATATACCGCAGAAAAAACGAGAAACTCGTTAGGCGTGGAAAAAGTCGTTATTTTGTACTGAAGATGATAACACCGTTATCGAAATATAACGTACATACAAAATAAAAGTACTTATATATTATTTTGTGGAATCGAGTTTTTTCATTTATCAAGCATATGGAAAATGATAATATTATATTATTATCATCAGATTTTTGCAATTTTTTTCGAATTCTTAATATTGTAATAATTATTACAGTCTCGCGAGCAATTATACCTATATTTATGCAATGCGTTTTTTAGGTATCGCGTGGAAATTTATAGATTGATTGGCTTTTTTTCTGCGGTCGGTTTAATATCAAATATAACGTACGATTTTATTTTACAACCGTATGAAATGTATAAAATGAATCTTTCTCGTGATAACTATTCTAATCGATTTGTGCTGTGTAAAAATGTTTGTTTTACATTATACAATTAAGTAGTTAAATTTAATTTACTGTCAATTACCGGATATTTTTCTTTTCCCCGTGTAAAATATAGTCTTACACCGATCATATATTAACATATTGATAGTTGATAAATCATTACCAAAATAAATATTTAATAAATTGCCATAAATAATTAAATCAAAAATACTATTATTACCTATAGCCTTAAGTCTATATAAGTAATGTAAATAATATATACTAATATATATTCACTAATTTAATCTATACTCACCTATATTTTATTGGGAAAATTTTCAATTTAAAACAATTTAGATACCGATATTAAATGATTTATTTCAAATTCCAATAGACAAACAATTTATTCATTAATTCTACTGTACAAATTGCTATTTTCAGTCAATTTTATAAAATGTATTCTACATTTACAATTCAAAATATATATTTAATAATAGTGTAGGTATAAATAATATAGTTTTTTTAAATTAGAAAAATTAGAAATTCATATTTTAATATCATATTATGATTGTTTTATGTAAATTGTATATTGTAAAAATAATGCTTTTGGTTTTATTTACAATACATATTTACATATTACAAAGATGTGAAAACTGTAAATAATGATTAAAAATAATTAGTTGATACATCTCATTTTTAAGTGTATTCAGAGCAATATATTATACCTAGTTATATAAAATGAATAGTTAGTGTTTTGTACTTTTGTATTTTCCAGTTATCTATATTACTCGTGTGTACATATATTAGTAATGGCAAACTCGAGAAAAACATGAATTATTTATTTGATCAGGTCGTGTTTGTCAACCCCTACGTACGATTTTTTTTTTTACGATTAACACGTTACACAGTTATTTTTTTACCCGGCATATTTTATATTCCAGTAAGTTTAAAAGCATAATATACTAGAAAAGTGTAATTATAATACCATTGATATCTTTTCATTAAAATGAAACTGTCATTGTCTCTGCGTATAGGTAAATCTCTATACATATATGTAAATAAAAAATTAGGTTTAAATATTATTTTGATAGTAGGTAGGCTTATTTAAAAATAACAATAAGTCTTCATTATAATATATGGGGAAAATGGAAATATTATATCAGATATACTATATAGGTACTACCTGTTAAGTTTGAGTATAAATCGAACACTAAAATACGATAATGATGTATACATTTTTAAAATGTATAACTTTAATTTACTTCGTAAGTACTATACGTATATTATATATTATTAAACTATAGTTAGTAAGTTATTAAGAAGCAGTCAAAATCATGTTTATTTTACGCATATGGTGATCAAATTGAATTTTAAACAGAGACACGGCAAATTATCCAACATGAATCGTAAATTATTTACAGGTTTACAATAGTAATATAAATATATGTCTTTCAGTTCACATAAATATTTAACATGTTTTACTTGTAAAATGCGTCCCTTGGCCAAATAAAACTTTAATAATGTCAACAACATATTATTCAGTTTTATAATAAATAATAATATAATATGAAAGCCCGTTTTATTTATAGTTTGTAGAAAATCAAATGGGATATTCAATTTGGGGTTTAACGTGCATAGTGTTATGCTTCGTGGTTCAATTCTCGTAGAAACTGTAAAAAAATAATATGTTCGAACAAAAAATATTAATTTTAAAAAGCAGTATTTTCAATCATATAAGAAGATATTATTCCTTCGAACTGTTTTCACAATGCCCGCAGTATTAAGAAAGCGTATTCTCATATGTAAACCAAAAAAGCTATTTTCAGACAAAAATCAATCGAAATGAACCGTATTCTCATTGTTAACAAATAAATGTATTCTCAAATAATTTTTATTGACTTTTAATATTCAAACATTATAATAATATTTTTTACTCATCTAATAATTATAAACTGCAGTCAGAATCGATTAACTGCATAACGACATATTTACTACAATATATATTTTCAACGAGAATTTTCTATTTCGATGAAAGCAATTGCGACTTTTCTGATGAGTAGGTACATATAATTAAAGTTGTACGTCAATGTGATACCTTTTTTTTTTTATAAAAATCAAAAAAAGATTTATTTAATCAAACAAGCTAATTTAAAGTAGTAATTTTATTGACTTACTATAAGATGTTACTCGGGAAGTTCTTTAACACTTAATATAATAATTCCATATTATTTTTTAACAACGACTAAAATCCAAAATTAATATTTAATCACTAACTTTCTCTGATGAAATTTGATTGTAAATTAACACTCACTTGATTATTTAAAAAAACGAATAATTTACAATTGTTATTTGAATCAAGCTTGCAATATTTAAAAAATATAGCTTAGGTATTTAATTTATAAATTATTATGCATCTATAAATGTATTTAAAAATTAAATTAATTAATAATATTCAAGGTCGGTTAAATTAAAAATGTAAAGCTCGATCTTAAAAAAATATTTTAAATCTGCATTTGACATAATATTATTTTGTCAATAAAAATTCTTAAAACCGGAATATGGCGACGCGGGTACACTCGTAAACCTTATAATTTTATATACTTACGTATAAATGAATAACTTATATTTGTATATTCCAAAATTAGGTATACGTAGGTGTTAGTACGTGTACCTACATAATATTATACGTTCCGATAAGAGTAATTTTAGTTTTAAAATATTATATTTGAAAAGGTTAAATTCTTATTATATTTTGTTAATTAATTTCGGCTCGTACAAAATAAAACTACGATATTGTGTTTACACTTTTTTTCCATAATGTACTTACACATATGCACATTTATAGGTGCAGGGTATACATAAAATATCCACTCCCTAATAATGCAGATCGACGGCTTAGAAAATTGTTTATAGTGGACAAACGGGATCATGGATACGTGCTTTGGTAATGTTGTTAGTGCAAAATAATTATTTTTGAAACGACATTTTATGATGAGATCGTGACATACATAGAGAGGGAAAATCTACAGCCACTGCATATTCTGCGAAGTCAAATAATTATTATTAACGTTTAATTGAATAGGCTCTCCTAAGTGTATAATATGTTACAGTATAGCGCAATAGTTCTGTGTATATATTATCAATAACACTCGGAGATTAATATACTTACACAAGAAAAATCAAGAAATATATGCTCTAAAAAAATATGCATTTATGCTTCAATAAATATGCAGTTATACATGTGTGCATTATTTTAAAAATGTTGATTAAAAACAAAAGCTTATTCAGTTTACGTTACCTTCGGAAGAAACGTTTACAATCCACATGATATTATGATTTCAAACGTGAAGATTTTTTTTTCGAGTAATTTTTATTTTTCTCGAATATATATATATAGATAGATATTTTAATCAAAATACATATTTTATTACAAATTATCAATAAAAATATAATATACAAAAGAAATGTAATGATTTTTTTATCTCCATAATACGAAACATAGAAACCGTTTTCTATGCCTATTAGTAATTTATAATATTATTTTAACAATGCATTTAAATTGGTAAAATCATTTTCAATAATAATTGTAATCCTAATTAAACATACCTATCTAAATATTAAATTATCCATGTATTTTCGGTATATAACTGCAAATAGTTTATTTTTTGTCCTAAGCCAAAAACGATCGGTTCACATATATAGGTAATCATATATTATAGAAATATACGTCGACAAGCTCACCACTTTTTTGCGTTTATTACTCAAGTTTATTAGACAACTCACGAATGAATCAGCGCAACAGGTATAGGCCACATCATTCATTATTTCGCCCGGGGCTTAAACACTGTATTATATTATGCATCACTATTATTTTTACAAAACAAATGATTAGTAATGAATCACATAATTTAGGGCGACAAAACTCAATCGTATACGCTTTCTTTGGGGATATTTCGGTATAAGAAAGTAGGTATGAACCATGCAGTATAAATGTGATAGGTACCTAACCTACCTAACCTACTCGTATACTCGTATATCTACTGTTTTGTATCCCGAGCTCGGTAATAGAAGTTGAAATATTATTATATATTATGCTGTTCCGTGTCACGAGTTAAAATGGAACTTTTATTCGTGGACCGTCTAATTATTTCGTCTGCTGAACTATTTATTTACTTAAAAACTAATTTGAAACAAAAACTTACTCGCTGAAAGTAAAAAGTAAATCAAACATTTTCTCGAAAAACGCAGTTACTACGTATATATACATTATAAATGGCCTCTTTCCGCAATATATTTACACAGTATAAATGTTGCATATAATATACGAATCATGGTTGCAAGTTTAAAATTTCGATGTATTCGACGAAAACGCTAATATATAATAATATATTACTCCCAAGATCTGAAAAACTACAATAACAACAGTAATTATATAGCATTCGTTTAAATTATATAAACACGTAATTTTTTAATATTGCACATACGATATATTAATAGAAGTTTTTCGGATCAAAGTGTAAAAATAAAATTGTATTAGAAATACATAATAAGCAAAAAAAAAACTGAAAAACTTTAAAAAAAAAAAATAAAATAACGAACGTCCGAATTTTAAAGACGGTTTCCTTACACGTGTAAGGTACACCATTTTTCTATTGTTTTCTCTCGGGCATTTCGTTAAACGAGAAAATGAAACTTTTATTATATGATATTCGACGTGGTACGTTTACACGGAACAAAAGGACAGAAATATCTCATAGGATTATGTGCAGAGAAAGTACGCTTTCGAGCATTATAAAAGGAAATATTGTACGAGCAGGATATACGGTTTTGTTCGCTTCTGGCTTATAAGTTGTAGTATGGTATATTAATGTCCCCATTCCCCCTTGCCCCCTAACATTATCGCAAAAAAAAAATTTACGATGGATTAAAAAAAATTATCGGATAATGACAATTTATAAAATACATAAAATATATTTTTTTTAAATACTCGTTTGTAAATATAATATACTATATCATAAAATATGTGAACATCCCGCGTATAATTAGACGGCATTTTTATTTGGTCGTAATTGTAATAGTAACGTATATACTAAAAACAAAGAATTTCCGGCACGGATGAATTTTATTACGGTAAAAATTATTATAATTTAATAACTCGGAAAAAAATGCACATAAACGTGAACACAAATTGTATTTAAAAAATGATGTCTAATCCTTTACATAAAATACACACGTTCGAAATAAACGTATGGTGTCTACATACGGCGTTGATAAATGTTATTGGCATAATGACATTTGATTAATATTCGTTTGGTCTACATAGAGTTTTTACAATGTGGCGCGGTAATAATTAAATAGAAACAAGCATCATGTACAGATTTTAAATCATGATTTTTGAAATAAACAATTTTGTTTTTATAAGCAAAATTAAAAAAATTAAATATACCATTTCCTTTCACGCTAAATTAATTCAATATGGTCAAACGCATTCAAAACGTAAAATTACGTTTAATTACATTTTTTTTTTTTTTTGAATAATACCTTCCTATATACATTAACATAATGTGTAGTGTATAAACATCCGTTGTAAAACTAAAATATTTTCTATAAGAAATAGATATAACCTATTTCAGATTGGTTTTACAACGATGTGTTTTATTTTCTATTTTCTTATATATGTATACACTTTCTCGGGCAGAAAGAGTAAAGTAAGAATACTTATCTAGTAAAATATCTGGTATAGCCGTAAAGAGGTTTTTGATAGGAAATTCATTCTAGTTGGTACTTTAGAGGTACTATAGAGGTCATTTTTGATTTTCTAAGTATCTTTCAAATTGTTAAGAAAAACTACCATTTATAGGGAGAATAATACGAAAAGTTGTTATTAATTAGAAAATAACAAATAAACTACCTAGCCATGGTTACCGAGTATAAAAATTATATAATATAATATTTATAATTATACCAAAAAGACCAAAAATTATTATAAATTGGAAAATTAAAATTCCCGAAAATTGAAATGTACCTACACCAAATAGTTTTAAATTGTTGTATAATTTAAAAAAGGTGTTTTTAATACCAATAAAAAGAATATAGATATAATTATAGTTTTAAAATGGAATATAATGCATAATAGAGATTTTAAAACAAAATAAAAATAAAAAGTATCACTATACCAACTGAAGACAAATAATCAAAAATTATATTGAAAACAATAAAATATTAAATGAGATAATATTTATATTCACATTTGCATTAACCATTAGAGAAAAATAGTGATTATATTATCTATGGACATTGGCCATCAATCGTTCTTATTCAATAACAACTATTTACAATATTTATATGTGACTGCATTTGTAAGCTTAATGTTTGATATTAAATATAGTTAAACATTTGTATACATACCTTTATTTTTTAATACTGAATTTGAAGTCTAAACACTCTTTTGTTTGTATACATACATGTAGCTGTTTTTAATAAGAATTAACGCATTGAATCTATATAATTCAATTAAACTTGACATTTTATACGTTTAAATATAAAATATGAATAATACACTCACTTCACATTCAAAGTTAGTAAATATTAATATTTTGGAACATTTATATTTTAGAAAACATATCATTTTTTAGAATATTTTAAGTATTGCTGCGAAAGGTGATCTTAACATTTCACCATTCCACAAATTGTAAGACACTGTGTGTGAGGAGACACTAAGGAAATCCCTCGTATTTTGCAGTTACAGTTTAATTACTGGACAATAATCAACGGCAGGCGAACGTAACCCGAGTGTTTAATTGTTTTATTCAACATTATAAAACCTTGGAAATGAATAAAAAGACAAATTGTACTCGCGAAACTAAAAAAAAAAAACTAATCTAGTTTACGACTTCAAACTTATAATTATTGGAATATTAATATTTATTTAAAAAAGCAAATATCTACGAAAGATTTTAGTGGCCGAATTAAATATCTCCGATAAATATTTACTTTAAAAATATCTCCCTAACAAAAATATATTTTTACAAAAAAAAAATGTTTTAACTAGATAACAAATCAAAGTAAAAAATTATTAAAATTAGAACATTAAGTAAAGTCTAAGATTAAAATTAAAATTAAAATGAATGTAAAATATTTTTTGTATGTTGAACTTTGGTCACTATCAAATTAATATACAAGTCTTAATAATTTTTAGCCTTAAACATTTTGTTGTAAGTATTAATGTATAAATAGCATTTTATGACAATTATTTAATAATACAATATTAATATAAAAATAATCCGAAAATATAATATATGTATAATGTATACACATATAAATTATGATATAACTCATAATCTTAGATTACAATAACGTTTTATTTTATTTTAATATATAATTTAGCCAATTTAAAACAAATTAAATTAAATAGCAAATTTATAGCCAAATTTGATTTGAACTAAAATAGCTGGAAAATTCTTTTGTAGTAGAAATATTTTGACATGAAATTAAAATTGTACTGTTGATTTTTTTACTTTTTAAATCAACAAAATACCCACCTATTACAATCAAGCTTTAAAAAATAATGATCTTATCATAGTTATCTAAATTTACTAATTGCAATAAAAAAAAAAAAAAATTAAAAAAAATAAATGTTCATACATTGAGTTTCAACTAAGTCTAAAACATTAAATTTATTATTTAAAATATCTCTACAGTGCATGAGATATGCATTAAAATTCAATCTGGAATACATTCACTAAACACTCAATTTAACGGATCTCTCTTAAATGATTACGATTCGGTCACATCTTCGTCAACCCTTGAGGTATTTATAATGACGTTTAATAAGATTAAGTTTTATGCTGTATACATAGATAAATAATTTTGTAATAAACGTATAGCTATTAATTAACTGATTCATTAACCGCCATTAACGACATTAATATTACAGCAGCAATATGGCGTTTGTGATTAATTTGTCACGTGTGACAACAAAGTTGAAGGCGTTTAAAATCGAGAGATAAATCGACATGATATACATGATATAACTGATAAATATATAATACCATAACCGCATTAATTTCAAGTCGGCGCCTTTAAATACAGACATTTGTCAAATTTTAATAGTGGCACTATAATAATATTAACACCAGATCAACAAATTTTAAAAATTTACATTTTCATACTGATATTATAATTTTTTTAAACATATTACATTATGCCTACGCAGTGATGTCAAATTTAAGGGAAAATTTACACCGTAATTTACGGTAAAATCGGAAAAATTGGTAAAAAATAATTTTAATACACTTTTATAAGATTTTGAATGTTTAATTGGATCATTAATTATGGGTCAGATTTTAATGTTCTAAACCTTTTCATTGACTACATCATAATAACTATATAATACAGATACCTGTAATCGAATAGAACTTTTTTTGTTGTACCAACAATGCTTTCTTCGTATGGTCTGATTCTATCTAATTCGAATAAAATTATTACTCAATTATCGTTTGGCATCTGTTAAACTCATTCAATAATACACTTATGGACTGCATTCTAAAATACAAAAAAGTGACTTTCTTTTTAGCGGTTATTTGTTTAAAAAAAGAAATAATTTGGAAGAAAATTAGATTTAGAACTTTTTCATGCAAGCCAGCAACATTTTAATAGTGACACTACTGATGACAGTCGATCAAAGAAATAAAATAATTCATATTTTCACACACATTTTATCCCAACTCGTTATGTTTAATCATTAATATAAATATACCTAATTCAACAAATTGTTACAGACGAATACGAAAATGTTTTTAAAATAAAATTATACTTGAAATTGTATGGTTCATGACGATATTCGCTGAAGTTAATTTAAAGCTAACTATATATCCAAACTAATGGAGATAAAATATTTACATAGTTCAGATTATTTGATGCGTTTAATTTATATACCTAGTTGTTTATGTACCTATATATTATATATGAAATGCATACTATATTTACTAATAAGGCTATATTTAAATCCTTATACTAATTATCTTCCAAGATAATTAAATGAACATTTAGCCTGACCTAAAGACAAGTGACTAACAGACAACTATTATACGACTTGTACGATATACTTAAACGTAGAACAAAAAATAAACGAAAAATGGCATTAAAAGGTATAAGTACTTCGCTCATCGGATAGGATAGTGTAGGACAGGTACCTAGTAAATATATTAAATTTTAAAGCAATGCTAAATCACTGCTTTCTATAAAAAGGTTTTAAACGGAGCTTCCGAAGATCAGTGTAATACAGTTTACAGAGTATTTTATAAATAACATAACTATAAAAAAATCAAATGAAAATTACCTTCCTTAATTTATTATCTTCTTCCTGATCAAATTTTCTACTAAAAAACGAGTACACATATACCGATTAGAGTCTTCTTTCGAAATTTTTTCACAGAAATATTAACAAAAAAAAATTAATAAACATTGTTGAGAAACCAAAATCTTCAGCTGGCTCAAATCAGAATCTAGAATTTGAATATTTTATGGCGTAACCATATATAATATATAATATATATGGTTACGCTATTATTATTTCAATACCATAGCAACTTTGTATCTTGTTGATTTCTCATTTATAAAAATTTTGCCTTAAAAAATACTGTTTTTCTATAGACTTAAGAAAAGTACTAGGAAAATTAAAAATTTACCTCTGGAGAGTAATATCTAAAACTAATTTTTTAAAAAAAAGTTGTTTACCTACTTCACAACTCCTACTCGATTCCGTGTATCCGAAAAGTTGTGTCTAGAAGAAGAAAAAAACATCATAGTAAAATCATTAACTTCCATACTCCACTCAAAATCTAAAATATCTTAATAATAATCAAATAATATTTTAAAATTAAATGTATTAGGTATATTATTACTTAGGTATATGAATTTTCAGTTATTTGAGTATTTTTTCGAGAAAAAACAAAATTGAAATCGCGTCTTAAAACGAATGTAACAAAATGAAGTTTTTCTTTCATTTTTTGTAGGTACCTAATCAATTATATATATATATATATATATATATATATACATATAAATACAAGTAAAAAAACATGCTGAAAGTGGTAATTTTTCATGTCAAATCAGTGTTTAATTTAAATGAGCGAAGAATTTTTATCCGGAAAGAAAAAATATTAAACGTACTCCTCTACCCACTCACGGAAGCGAACATAAACTAATTTATTACTAAATTAATATTCGTAATTAACCCAAACTCGAGCATCTGTGCAGTAGTAGAAAACACCTTTTATTAAACTCGCTCAGCAGCCCAGTTAATTTAGATTCTCTTGTCTTTCGATGATACTTATATATGCAAATTAATGTTTATGGTATAGTATATCATATAAAGATTTGGAAAATTTTTCCTAAAAAAGTTTCCGCCAACTTCACGGTGATTTAATCCGAAACTTGCAGTTGACTATATGAAAACCACCATAACACAATGTTTTTGTTTTCGAAAATCTAATAACCAAAACTTCGACGGTTCTAATCAATTTCCTCGGGTTAGTCAGAAAACATAATATTGCCTCGAGATTAAAATAGGACAAGGCATAAATTCGTCAACAAAATAAATTTGAATTTATTAGATAAATAATTATTATGTTTATAAAGATATATTATGGGTAAACGCGTCTTCTTTATGGAAACAAAAACAAATAGATCTCAATAAAAAAGTTTTCAGAGCACGTTTATATTCATATATACATACTATACTAAACACTATAAGTATTTATTTACATAGAACTAACTATAAACATAATTAACTCGGATTCAACACCCTGTGATTAAATATTTGTCCAGTGAAAAATAATTAATTTCAACTTTTAAATTAAAAAAATATACTGTATACGTGTATAATTAAAATTTTATTTGAAAACGTATATTTGTGATGACTTTTCTGTAAGCGTTTTACGTTATTTACATTACAGAGATTACAGAGGTCGTGGGTCGTTAGGATTCTCATTTAAAATTTTATTATCAGCTCGTAATTTGTTTCAGCCTGTAAATAAAATGTTTGTTTTTTTTTTTTTTTTTTAATAGTAATAAAGTAATAAGTTTATAGGTACCAAAGATAGATCATAATATTAGTCAGCTGATGTCAATTGGTTAGTATAAATTGTTTTACCCTAGGTTTTTTTTTAATTTTATAAGTAGACTATTAGTTTTTAGGTTAATTATGTAAAACATATTATTAGTTTATACAACTATATAATCTAATTTTATTATATACCTTTCGCTCATCGCTGTATAAATAAACCCCATAAATTAACTTATTATAATTGTCAAGATCAGACTTAACGTCCTAATAATTACTAAATAACACTCGATTGTGGGAGTAAGTACGATTTTAGGTACTGTGTATACAGATCATTAACGTCGATTAAAATGTAAAACCATTGTTCAAACTATAGAATTCGCATGGCATGTTATTATAATCGCAGTTGCACCAATAGTAATGGACGGATTATATAACAGCAATTTCAATACGATGACAATTATTTTTAAGTTTTAACCCATAGAACATGGACATCAATCAATTATAAGATACGAAAACTTCTACAAAAAAAAACTCTATTTTAATATAACATGAATATCTTCGAAAGAAATTTTAACTTTATACTTATTTGAGGGTCAAGTTTAACCCAAATACATTTCAAAGTCGAATAAATAGAAACGTTATATGAATTATTCATCCATATTTGTTTCATAAAATTTAGTTTATGATTATTGACTATGGAGTACAGTTGCGTTTAATTTAAATAAAGCAAATTCAATGTTATAAATTTGAATGTTAAAACTCAATTATAATAGAATAGTTGATAAAAAAAAAAAACCCCTAATATGCAAATATATTAAACACAGTACCTAAAACATTTTTAAAGAGAAAATTTCTCTAAGGATTTGTCGAAGTGTATCTAATATATGTATGTACGTATGTGAATCATTTTATATAATTCTCCAATAATGGAAAAATGATTTTCCTTGGAAAATAAAAAATAATTTGTAGGTAAAATGTACATGCATAATACAATATATATACATACATCATTGAATATCCTTTATGAATATAAACAATATCTGTTTATAAATTCAGTTTTTTACACCTAAAATATTAACGGACATACATCTACATGGACCGCACCGGTACCTAACCGCACCGGTAGTCTCTTCCGGAGTTTCGATGCAAATAATTCCGGATATCACATGAATATATCAATTAAAATGTCAGTATATATATATATATATATACCTACTATATTTGTATTCATTTTTGAAAGGCAAAAAAGAACAGTAACTGGATGACACTGATTTATTATTATTATAATTATTATTATTATTATTATTATTATTATTATTGCTTAAATGTATGCGTGCGTGCGTCCGAATTATAGAACGATCAGTTAATTATAAATGTGTGCGTTCAGCTACCAAAAGCGCGTTCGGTCGTGTCCAGAAATCAACTTAATATGATAAACTATAAAACTATAACGGCAGAATGAGCATCAGCAATATATTTTTAACTAGACTTACGTTGTTGTAAGTACGTACGGTTCCCTCAGTGTTCGTTGCCATCCGAAACGTATTTTCCAGTGATTTATTATATAATAATAATAATAATAATAATATAGACAGTGTATATTACAATAATTATAATATTATATTGTAAACGGACGTGGCGATCGAATAGTTTTTAATGGAATACGGCCAAGAATGGCAAATTTCCCGCGGACCGCAAGTTCATATATAATATCATGGAAACGCAAAGTAGTGTTTATTCGACTTGTGGTTAGGAGGAAAGTGAGGTTAGGTCAGGTCATGTATAGACACATTAATATTGGCTATTGGTGGTCGAAATGTATACGAAATACGTACTCGTTAGTATTTGTCACGAGTTCGTAGATATTATATACTACTTATATAATATACGTACTTACGAATTGTACACGACGTGTATATGATGGGATGACTACCGCCGAAACCTATTAACCGATCCGTCAATCATTTTCACGTCGTAAGTGGGTTAATGTTTTTCTCGAGATTCCGGAGGTCCGGGGTAGGATTTTTTCACCGCCAACACACGTATAATGCACGTAGTGTACACTGTACACTGTATAATGGAGCAATATAATATTTTAGTATCGATTTTAAGAGAATCGAGGAAGTAATATATAATAATACACAAGCCAATATTAAATTACGGTTAGGGGATTGCAATGGAAAACGCGTTCGGAGACTAAAACGGCATTTCGGGGGGGGGGGGGGGGCCATATCGTCTAAACGTATTTGATAGTCTCCAGAGATTTTCGTAACGACACTATATACAGATCACGCACAAATCATATATATATATATATGCATGGTACGTATTATACATAGAATATTATATAGATTATAATATTACGTTTTATATGCGAACTTACGTAACTCACTCCTCAAAAATTTAAATTTGAAAATAGGTTAGTTTTTTTTAACAATCAAAGTTTGCTCGAGGCCACCCCACTTAGGTATATAATATAGCCATTCTTATCGTACGTGCGCACATCTATATCGTCGACAAGCTACTCGTATCACGAAAATACACGGACTCGTCCAACAAAAATACGATTCGAAAATTTCAGTTCCATTTAGTTTTTACCATTATGGAAATCAATTATAAAAACCAAAACTAATTTGTACCGAGTCGGACCAAGAATAAAACGTGATGGATTTTAAAACTCGATATTTTATTTTATTTATTTATTATTTTTTTTTTTAATCATATAGTTACAAATCGATATTTATACATAATTAATAATGATTTGTTCGTGTTCGTTATTTTCAGAATTAAACTATACATAGTTAACACCTATAGGTATTCCGTACGATAATACGTTACAAAGCTTATAGGTAAACTTTTAACGAAAACTGCTTCAATTCAGATCTTTTGTTTTATTTTTTATTTACTTTTACTTGCGATTGAAATACAATTAATTTATTAAAAAAAAAAAAAAAAAAAAAAAAAATACATACCAGTCAATGATGAGTCTGTATAGTGTATATTTCATATTCAATTTAAATTATTCAAATCGGGAAATTTTTTGTTTTGTAAAAAATTAATTACTCTCAGTACATCACACACGTACCACCTATAATCGAAAAGTGATCGTAACAACCCTCCCAGATAGCAAAGTTACATCCCATAAATGAAAAATATTTCGATTTAGATATACATATACGTTTTATATCTAAAACACCTCTATAGAGAACTTTCAGATATTCATATAATATCTAACAGATTTCTTATGAACCAAAAATCCATATCCCATATAATATATATCTAATAGAAAATATCTATTTGATATATAACCAATATCTGTTAAATACGGTTTGTATATAAATAATATATTTGAAAATATCTTTCGGATATTATATCAACGCGTTTTAAATATTTTCTAAATATAATTAGAATAATTCATGTACAATTTTAATTATAAATATTATCAATTTAGGATTTAACACACTACCTATATAGCTATTTAGTTATAATTGAATCATAACAAAATAGATGAATATTTACACTCTGTATTATAAGAGGATGGATGATTTTTTTTTAAATCCATTTCTCAGTCAAATATTTCCTCATCTTATCTTATTGTAGTAGTTTGAGCCTTTATATTGGTAAATTTTATTATAATCATTCAAGTATACATTTTCCAACTACAGATATATAATATTATGGTTGTATAATATATAACATACTTATAATATGATAGTAATTAGGTATCCACAAGTTTAGTTGTCCGCTGAATTAGTAATCGAATTGTAATTGGCAGTTCTTGAGCAAGTTTGATGATGGACTTCACATACATTAGGAACCATCATCATTATAATTTTCTTCAGAACAGTCAGAACTTTCAATATTATGATCATGAATACCTACATTATTATCAACACCCAAGAGCGGATGATACAGGGAGAGAGCAATGTGGACAATTGCCCCCACTCTTGTTCACAAAAATATTGGAGAGAAACGGCGTAAAAATTAGGTTGATGACCTTTTTTTCTCCTTTTTTGCTTATAACTCATATATTTCTGCTCCCGTTCAGGACCTCTGTATCCACCTGTCATCATCTGCAATTGTACTGGAACCAGTATAGTGGTTCAAACAAAGCAGTATATTGATTTCACTCGGACCTAGACATGTAAGCTTGAAAATTTAGATTTTTATATATTTTTTTCAAAAATATTCATTTATGTGAGGTCGTAATAGTTGGTCGTACTGATCATAATGTTCTATGCATGTTTAGATAATTTAACCTATATATTTTACTATTTGTGATCAATGATCGTACATTTATTTCTGGAATAATTATTTTAAAGTTGTTTAATTTTAATAACAGATATTATTAAAATTTAAGTTTAAAATATCTGTACTTTAATTATTAATAACTAATAATATATAATAATAAAAGAACACTTACTTTAAAAATGTTCACCAAAAAAAATTTTCATGAAAATTTACATCACTACTCAGACACGAAAGTCTATAGACATCGCCTCTTATCTTATATTATTTTGTTATCAGTTATCAACTTATCAGTATCGTACAGTGCTACTGCTATCATATATCAATTTGACTTATAGAATCGGTTAAAAACAAAATTCAAATATAATATTCTTTATCCATAGTTAATTTATATAATTAACACATTTATTAGTAGTTATTTATGTATTTTTCCCCAGTTATTGTTTTACCGTTTTTAGTAGGTACCTTATGGGCTCTTTGTTATTATTGTTAACATTGTCTTTTCTTTGTGTATAATAGATACTTTTATTTATTAACAAATAAAAATTAATAATACTTTACTGAATTAACACATACAAACTTAAGTGACATAATATAAATTAAAATATAATTCAGTTTAGTTTATGTTAAGTTAATTAATTATTTATTATTGATGAAACATTAACTAATAAGTATTAAGTGATATAGTGGAGACACGGAATATTCTGTGATGGAGATAGCATATTGTAATACCTGATAAGAAACTAATATAAGATAAGAGGCGCTGTCTCTAGACGGCCGTTACTCAGACCCATCATTTAGCTCTGACACACAGTAGTGCCAATAGTATTTGATGGTATATCCAGCGCTCGAATTGTGAGGGGGAGGGGGGTGAGCAGGAGGACGGAGTTCTTCTATTTTTTTATAACAGTAGAGAGCATCCTTACTAATTGTTTTTTTTTTTTACAGTAGGTATACGAGTTACACAGTTTGTGGGAACGCTCGTTTGTTGGAAGCCCGAGACTACCCCTTCTTATATTTTTCCAAATTCATATTATTATCCATTTCATATGTTCAGCGAGACTATTTTCATCCAACACCACTCTTTCGCGTTCAGTAGACCTACTTGAATTATTCTCGCGGGACAATTTCCAGAGTGTGTCATTTAACATTTAACAGCCTGCGTGTATAATATTTAGGTGACTGGTACCCTCTACCTACTCTAGAGTCTGGTGGTAAACATATAATTTAATTGTTAGAATCCGTGTAAGTTTTCAATTAATTAGTATAGTTACGAATGGTATGATTAAACTTACGTACATCCTATTAGCTGTGGCTCAAGAGATAACGACCGGAAAATTAATCCACGCGCACGCTGCGCGTCAGCTGACCCCGCGTCATACCGCGCCAATAACCATCGGAAACCTGTCGGTGACACGATCATCGAGATTTGATCCCAACATTATTGTTGTTTACGTGACGGTTTATTGTTCACAATAATATTAATTATTATTATGTTGCCGCTGGTGCGCAGTAAACACATTCGACGCGCTATACGTAGGTATATTATTATGTCTTACGGTCAATATATTATGTAGGGTAGGCCGCAGTCGATTCGGGCAAAATGAAAAGTCGGTACAGATCGCAGAGAAATTTTTTTTTTTTTTTTTTTTTTTTGACCGGTCTTTCTATAAAATGTCTGGCCAATTTGAACTTCCCGAGGCCCAACACACCGTGGACAATGTAAATTTCGAATTTTACTGTTCAGCCTATTTCTTAATTTTAATATTTTAATGGACATTGACAAAAAATATGGCTAATATATACATACATACATCACAAGCAATATTCAATAATAATATAATTTGTTTGTATTGTACACTGACATTCATATAATATTGGCATATGAGAGAAAGAACTGTAGCGACTTAAAATAACGTAAATTTAAAATCATATGGGTACAATATATAGTTGAATAATACCGGCCAATACATACCTATAATGTATATCCTGTATAAAAATCAGTTTTCCAATATATTAAGAGGATGCTATACCCGCATTTTCTGTCTCCGTCCATCTAATTGGCAATATAGCAAAATTATACAACGCAAAATTTAAATTATGGCATTTTGGTTAGATTTAGAGCTTAAACACCTATTATCAAATTTAACGAGAAGAATAATTTCGAG
>JAIPRL010008565.1:6320-19989 GCA_025469235.1 Pemphigus obesinymphae | reverse complement strand
TGCTTTATATTATAGTATTTGTTCTTATCATGACCGAAATGCGTCCCAATTTTTGAGACGCAAATAGGCTATCGCTTATCAATTGGTGTTATCAAAGTTAACATTGGGACGCAAGTAGTGTGCAACCTTCAAAGTCACATGGTTTTGTCACGCTTTTATTTTAATTTTACGTTGGTGTTGCGGCCCAGTAATACTTACAGTAAATACTTAAGTATTTAAATATATATACAGAATATAATACCTATTATATTTAAAATTATTTTTTATTACTAACTAATATTTCACCAAAGTTCCATTCGGAATAATTTGTATTAATTAAAATGATTTGTCTTTGTTTTCAAATTTAAAATAATAATACATTATCCTGTCTGGGGATGAAAGAGACGATGGATCAACTTCCACAATCTATATCTAGACAGCTTTTTAAATTATGAATATATAATTTAAATGCTCCTAATGAATAAGTTATAAAATAAATGTTTAATGTATAAACTATTGACTATCAATTTTTTTGACATATTTTAAAAAATTATAGATTTTTTTAATTTAAATGTAAATACATGTCAAAAATAAAGATAAATGCAGTTGGTTAAAATGGAGAAATGGGAGCGAACAGAGATATTATAGGGAAATAATTTATAAGTATTGTACCTAAATAAAATGTATTATACCATAATGCATCATATCATATTGAATGGTGCAAACATCATATGAAAGCCTAATGTTAATTGTAATGTAAAGAATAAATGTTCATTATGAGTAATTATATACCTATATTGTACGTAGTATCTATAAAATAATGTGAAAATAATAAAAATAATTTACTATTGAGATTTTTAAGTACCTATATGTATTTATTTATATTTTGTTAATGGACATTCAGTGAAAAAATGAATCCGCGCGTCAAATGTCTGCGTTTCACAAAAATATACAATCAGCTATAACATTTTATATAGATTATTTGTTTTATTATAGTTTATTTTATTTATGTTCAAATAAAGTTCATTACAATGAATATATTTGACATTAATATTTTTACAACATTTCTAATTGGACAATATAATCATGATATATCATCAAAATAAACAAATATAATGTTATTCCATTCAATAGGTACTTACTTGCATTTTTCCTTAGTGTTAAGAGTGTACACTGTGCAGTTGCATACTCTGTGCCATCTTAACTACACCTATGATACCATATAATACTTAATATAATATATATGTACTATATAATATGTATATGCATTATATATACATCATAATATTGTACATAATATAATATATCTACCTACTAGAAGTATTTAAATAATGATTTATGTTCTGTGTTTGTAGATGATATTATTTTTGTTAATAGTATGTTGAACGAGTTCTGTTTCATTAATCATTGTGGCTACATATTTAATTTATTTAATGTATATATTTTTTAATCTTTTAGGTGTTACTACAAGAATTACCAAATTATTACCAAATGAGCTTATATTGTAAAAAAATAAGAATCATTAAAAAAAATATCAAAATTCAAATCAAGATTAGGTACCTACTTTGATAAAAACAATTAATACTAGATAGCCCTTTGCATGTTATGCATACATACAATATTTATTGATATTTTGTATGAACAGTTTGAAAAATTACATACATAGGTATTGAAAACTTTATGAATAAAGGTAACTTTTCAAATTAAGTCTTAAATTTTTGTTTCATAAAAATGTTTTTATTTTGATTTACAGGTTATATTTTAAAATGTGTGATCAATTTAAATGTTAAAGTTATAACATACTATAAAATACTTCTTTAAATGTTACCTATTGATTTATATAATCTTGTGTTTTATTTAATATTTTTAAATATCTATGAGTGTAAATATTAACTGACAGAATATAATTGTAATAGGTGTACAAAATATATACTCATATTTAATCTATATATGCAAAATAATCTAGATTCCACTTAGTGTAATTTTGCTATACTATCAGCTCAACAGAGACCTAGAATTATTACAGCTCAATGACTGTATTATATATATATATATATATTTTTTTTTTTAAATGGCAATATATGGTGATCATATTAAAATTAATTAACTAGATTATAATGATAGTTTTTTTTCTTTGTACAATAATAAGATTTATGTATGTAATAGTCAATACATATTCAACAACAGTTATAGATAATAAAGATTATTTTTCATTCAAATTACCCGAAAATTGAAAATTATTCAGCATTAAACATTATATGTCAGCATAGATATATAGTAAACGTTGTAAACATATAGTTTTAAACTTTCAAGTTAGATGCAGCAACTATATTTACATTTAAAATCAATTTGAAAGATATATTTTTTTTATAAGTTGGAGTATATAGTCTAAAAATCAGGCTCAAAACTGGGTAAGTAGCTTGTTATATATATATATATATATATTAATTTAAGCAAAGCTTAAAATATTATTTAGACTAATATTATTATATTTATATTGATTTGTGGAATTTGTATGTAACATCAGGACCTTCCAAAGCAAAAATTTTTATAACCTAACTTCATGGTTTTGATATTGAAATGTATATGAATGATACGTATGAAGATAAAAAAGCAATTATAATTAAACTATCCTATTTCAAAAATATCAAATGCCTAGCTACAAATTTTCAATAAAAATCTCGTATTCAAATTTTGATCAACTTACAAACATTTTAGAAATACAAAAAAAAAAAAAAAATGATAGATAACAACAATATTTAGTGCCAAAACAATGCTGTTTTTTTATAAACAAATTTTTTAAGATTTAGACTGATTTAAAAATTAAAAAATTTGATATTTTAACAGCTCGTAAAATGTGTGTAAATATGCATATCAAAACTCAGATATGTCATTGAATACGTAGAGAGTTTAACTCTCTAAATAATTAGTATATTTCGTCTTTTTATGATATTCTCAAGATGATTAAAATGAAAGGAGGGGAAATTAATATTAAAAAAAAAAAATAAAAATAAACATATCACACAAGAAACAAAAATGGCATAAACACAAAATTAAAATTTTTTTTTTTAAATTGCCTATATAGAACCTTTTTTAAATCAGGCTTGCACAATTTGCTTAGGTAATTTATTTTAATTTCATTCAAATATGATGATTACCAGCTTATATAATAATAAAACATGGACCTGAAGTAGGACATATAAACCATTTAATTTTTTATTGTTAGATTTTAATTATTTTTTTTAAACATTTAAATTGCCCATATATAACCTCTTAAAAACGGACATACTGATATTATCAGCTATCAATCTTATCAACTTCGGAGTAAAATCGTTTCGACGCAAACTAATGTGGTAACAATGTTATTTAGCAGCATTATTATTATCATTTCTAATATTCGGAGTAATATTATGTCGTGACAGTAGTAGCTATGACTATAGATACTATATCTATAACCATGGTAGTAGCATAGAACGTTATAGAATTGTCTATTTGTTTATAAAAATTGAGGACCGGCCTTGAAGTAACGTTAATTCTGCTATATATTATATGTATATATTTATATGTATTGATTAATGCAAGTATCTTCAAATCACTGATTACAGTACAATATCTGTTATCAAAATTTGTCAACAACTGTTATTTTTAACATCCAAGGTCACCCATTTACTTTACACAGAAACATAGGCAATGACATAGCCCTGGTAATAGCAACCCACATGGGCCATTGTGTAAACATAATATAAAAATCGTGGTATCTATCCTCCTTGATGCGAACATAAATGTGATTGACGATTGTATAATATACTCGTTACTAACTTCTACTCAATTTGTATTAAATTAATATTAACTTACATTATACCTATTAGGTATGTAATATGTTTTCCATTCCACTATTACAGCTTATACAATTTTACCTCGTTTGTTTGAAACTATCTAATTGTTTATATTTAACATAATAACATAAACTGTAAAGATAGTGTCTGAAATGGAAACGCCCAAAGAGACTATTACAGTAAGTACCTACTTTACACAGCATTTTATAGTAGATAAATAAGTAGGTTTTCATTTCTCTATTAAGATTTAATATTAACATAGGTACATTATTTTAAAAAAATAAAATATGGCAAAACGTTTTAATTTGATATACAAAATAATAATAAAAACTTTTTCTATTTCTGTTTAAAGGTTTATTAGGCGAAAAAAATAATTATCTTATGTATATAAAATAAATGGATACTATTATTTTTAATTTAACTTTGTATGTGAAAAATATTATATTTTATTAAATACCTACATGGTATATTACCTATGTATTTTAAATAATATTTTCATATTTTTAATAATACCTATACTTCAAGAAATAACATGTTTTTAATTTTTAAAAATTAGTATATAGTATTAGTACCTATAGATAAACTTATATCTAATAGGTATTGTCAATATAAATTAAATAAATTATAATTTTTTTTTTTTTTTTTATAGCATGAGTCTAAAATTGATTCAATGGAACTAACAATGGATAAAACCGTCAATGATATTACCAAAACATCTTCTAGATTCTTGGTTTCAAATGATTTAATAAATAAATCTGTAAATATAAGCGAAATGACCTCAAAAGACTTTTATTATGATAGCTTTGCTCATTTTGGTATACATGAAGAATTGCTGAAGGATCAAGTTCGAACTACTGCATATAAAAATGCCATGTATTATAACCAACATTTATTCAAGGTAATTTTTAAATTAAATGTTATTTCTTCTTTCTCCAAATAGTGTATGGGATATTTTAATTAGGTACTACTTAAAAGTGATATTTTTTTCTCATAATTACAGGATAAAATTGTATTAGATGTTGGATGCGGTATTGGAATTCTATCCATGTTTGCTGCTAAATCTGGAGCTGCTAGGGTCATAGGTATAGAATGTTCCAACATTGTTGAATATACTAAACAAATAGTAACAGATAACAATTTAAACCATATTGTAACAATAATCAAAGGAAAGGTAAACAATTAGTACCTATTGAATTTATTTAGTAATTTATAATTATAAACTATTTGTTTAGGTTGAAGAAATAGAATTACCAGATGGTATCAGTAAGGTTGATATTATTGTATCAGCATGGATGGGCTACTGTCTTTTTTTCGAGTCCATGTTGGACACAGTAATTTATGCTAGAGACAAGTGGTTAAAAAAAGGTGAGTGAAGTGAAGTTGATCTTAATATTAGAACAAAATTAAATTAATAATATATTATCTACAGAAAAATTAAATGTCAAAAATTCAATATTATTGAAAATAAAAATAAAATAAAATACCTTACATGGCTTAAAATGATTATAAATCAACATGTACAGTGTATATAATTTACAAGTTAATTAGCCTATTCATACAATAATTTAGTTGTATTTTATTTTTTTAGATGGAATGTTGTTTCCTGACCGTGCAAATTTATTTATATCTGGTATTGAAGATAAACAATATAAAAATGACAAAATTAACTGGTGGGAAAATGTATACGAATTTAACATGAGTGCTATACGTAATGTTGCTCTAAGGAAACCAATAATAGACTGGGTAGACCCTGATCAGGTAAATTTATAAAAAATGTTTGTATAATTTAATAATTTTTCATATTAATTATTATATTTCTTAGGTTGCTACAAACGAATGTTTCTTAAAAGAAGTAGATTTGTATACTGTGAAAAAAGGAGACTCTGAATTTTCAGTTCCATTTAAACTTAGAGCACAACGTCAAGATCGTATCCATGCATTGGTTACTTATTTTACAGTAGACTTTACCAAATGTCATAAACGTACTGCTTTTTCTACATCACCAAAATCACCATATACGCATTGGAAACAAACTGTTTTCTACCTGGCTGATTCCCTGGATGCAAAAAATAATGATGAAGTGTATGGTACATTCTCAATGTCTCCTAGTGGACACAATAATAATGTGGATGTTGTTATTGACGTTCGATTTACAGATGATGTGGCCGAATCTAATACATACTGTATGAGCAGTTATAATAATTGTTAAATACTCCTCTCTACTAATCATTTTTATAACATATTTTTTATTACATTTAACTAGTTAAGATACATATATTTACACTGAAGAAACCATTTAATTTAATAAAAATAAAGTATTGATTGAGAATTAATTTTAATTATGATATACAGTTTTCTTTAATACACATATAATATGTTTATATTTTATACTCATTTTTCTCTCGTTTCCAAAATGATTGACTATGTTTTATAGTACTCAGTAGTGTTTATAATCGAAATTAAATAATTGGTTACTTAAGTATTAAGTTGTATTTTAAGAGTAAAGTGTATTATAAATAAATAATATTATAAAGACCAGTTTTTTTTTTTTTTTTTTTTTTTTTATTACAAGTGATTTTTTCTTAAGTTTTGCTTTATATAAAATAAAAAATCTAAAATAAAACATTTTTTTTTTTTACCATAGACTTAATAATTCCTTTGAAATATAATAATGTATAATATAATAATTAAAAAATACAATTAAATTTAAATAAGTATGTAGATAATAACTGAATTTAAAACTGAAAAAAAAATGAGATAAAGTGGAAATGAAACTTATTTACTGATAATAGAGAAGTATAAAGAAAGATGTGTATGTTATTTATTGATTCAGAGGTGTATAGTAAGTTTTAAAGTGGATATTAATGAAGAAAGGATTACCAAAGGGTTATGGAAATACAATTAAAGATACATATGAAGGAGTGGGTACAAGAGTAAAGTCTGGTGGAGAAACTGATGACTTCAGTATCCGAGTAGGAGTGCACCAAGGTTCAGCTTTCAGCCCATTTTCTTTGATAATAGATAAAATTACATAAGTGTATAAAGGATGAGATACCATGGTACATTTGGTTTTCAGACGATTAGTGCTAGTAGGTGAGAATCTAGAGAAAGTGAACGGTAGATATGAAGAATGTAGAGAATCACTTAAAGGAAAAGGATTAAAGATTAGTAAACGTAAAATAAAACACACAATTTTATTTTGAAGAAAGGAAATAGAGATAAGCAAGTAGTAAAAGTGAGTGGAAATCAAGTGGGTGAGGTTAAGTGGTTGAAATATAGATATATCAATATCTTCAATACATATAGATTTTATAGAAATTAGAAGGATGGTGATTTTGAGAAAGAAATTAAATACAGAAATGAGTGTGAATGGATGAAGTGGTAGAATGGGATATGCGGATCCCGATTATGTTAAGTATAATTTGTATAAGGTAGTATTGAGGCCTGTAAGATATACGGATCAGAATATTGGGCACTTGATAGAAATATAAAACAGAGAATGTGTGCAAAAGAGATGAAAATGTCAAGGTGGATGATTGGAGTGACCAGAAAAAACAAAATAAGAAATATATAAGAGGTAGTATAGGAGTGTCTTTGATGGTAATTAAAAAAAGAGAGATTAGATTGAGATGGTTTGGGCATTTTTTATGTTTGGAGAAGTCAAAGGCGAAATCAGTAAAATTAGTCATGGAAATGTAAGGAGAAGGAATGAGGGGAAGACACAAGACCAACAAATATATGGTGGGATATGATGGTAATATGAAGAAGGCTCGTGTAAGTGATGAAGATGAGGAAGGTCTGTTTTGAGGGGACTAGGGTGGCTGATCTCAAATAAATAATAAAAAGAAGTGCAAGAGTATCAACAGTCCAGTCATTTAATTTACGAGTATATATGCATTTATTTTAATTTTATAGGTATATCTAAATATTTTTTCACATTCCACCAAAACATTTTGCTCAAGTGTTAAATAACGATAGTAAATGGATTATGGACTTTACCTTATCAATATGATAGTTATAACAGAAATGTTAGAAGCACGGTTGTAGATAGTAGGTATCTAGATACTATACTATGGTTACAAGTACTCAATATTGCAATACTCATATTAACATAGATATGATTAAAGATACATCCTGTTTGTCAGAAACCATCTAATTTACATTCCGTCTCCTTAGTAGAGTAGTTACCGTCATTTTTATCGGAGATAGAAGAAATCAATGGTTATTAGGTGAAAACGACGAGGAAATTATAAAGAACGAGAAATGTAATTATAACCTTATTTTGTTTCTGCTTATTAAACGATGAAAAAGAATTGATTAGTAATTTTTTACTTATTTAATAAATACATATTGGATTGTCGGAAAATTACAATTAATTATCAAAGAAAGACTTCTGATAATAATATTTTAAATTATAATTGTGTATTTAGTAGGCCGTGGAAAAATGTCAACGTTATATTTTAATATAAATATTATAAATTTATAATGTAGTATTATTTTAGAAAAATATAGGTACCTATACCCGCACAATATATCACGTTTTGTACAAATAAACTTCGGCCGGTAACAGATCAAACATTAAAATATATACTTGTTAAAAGTGATAATTTTGAGAATCTGAAAACCTAATCATAATAACCGTTATCATCACGACTCAAGAGTTGGACGATTTTATTATTTTTATAATATTAAAAAGGTGGAAATTCGTAATTCGAAAAAATCCTCTAAAAGATTCAGATGGACCAAAGTTTCACAATTTTGTCACGACGAAAGCAATATTTTTTGTTCAAAAAGTAATTATATACCTACCTATAGATATAATAATATATTACATAGATTTATGTGTAGATATTGCCTATATTCAACTCCTTAGAAATAGCCCGACAGTTCAATTCGTATAGAACACGTCGATTTTATATAAAAATATAAGATTTGAGTGTACACATTTTGGAGCCCTTTTGAAAAATATAGTATTCTAGGTTCTTTATGTGTCAGGCCGATACTGGAGGTAAAAACAAGCATAGGTAGGTGTCCTTATTCTATGTAGGTAGGTAGGTTATAGGTACCTACCTACTTATATTATAAGATGCGTGTAGTATAAGAAAATAAATTGTAAATGCACCATTTTCCCCACAGTCATTATTATGGTAAAATTAAGTTCAAAGTTAAAAATGTGCACTACGGAAAATCAGAAAAATTAACCATTAAACAATATAATATTAGCAATAACTATACGGTCTACGAACAACAGAATAGGTATGCGATAGTAGGTACCTACCTATAGTGATATAATCATGTTTAAGCTTGTACATAAAAAAAAAAAAAAAACGTAAAATTAATTACAGGTAGGTACGAAAATAAAATGTGGACGGCATTTAGCGCACTCGGTGGTCATAATATATCTCGTAAAAACGGTGATTTTCGAATGACTCGATTTTATTTATGCCGTGCCTAATAGGTACGCATAACCTACTGCATGCGTTTTAAGAATTTGTTCACCGACCAACAATCGTCACCGACCAACAATATATCGGAAAAATGTATTGACCTGGTAGGTCCTATCTACCTACCGACATATCGTCACGAGACGCGCTAACAACACCGTCGCAGTTTCGTCAGCTAGGTATACCTACTACGGTAATATATACGAGCATATGTAACGAAATATTTCGAGTGAAGCGAAAAAAAAAATTTTTGAAACTCGTCATTATTTAAGCACACGTCGCGTCAATTTCATACTTCACGACCCCTCACAAATATTACTTAGCGTCCGTGTTTTTTTTTTTTTTTTCTATATAGTAATAAATAGATAGTCAATTATAATAATCACATAGGTATCGATGTATCGAAGGTACTTAAATGATAGGCTAGCGGAGTAGGTGTACACATGACGAAACGAAGAAGCTCGAGTGCACTTTTGGTTTGTCTCGGCTTACGCGAGCTCAGTGTAGGTACCGAATGCTCACAGTATAGGTACATTGTTGGGCCCGCAAGATACCTACCCGGCGAAAGTGTACTTCCGCGGCATTACAATGATAAACAGTTAACTGATTACACCAGACTTGAACCGTTAGAAGATGCTACACTAACAACAGATTTTCGTGGCGAAATAGTAGGTACTTTCGTAATTCATATGATACTAAAAGTCTATACAATAAACATTGAGACCAGTGACATATCAAGGTACAACACTAAGGGACCGGGGTGTTGCAGATTTTCCGGATCCCCTACTAATTCGAGTCTTATTTCCACTATAAATCTCGAATAAATTATTGATCTAATAAAAATATTACACGAACATATTTATAATTAGTTACCTATATTTATAGTTTAATTCTCATAAGTAGTAAGTAGGTAGTAGTGCAGTTATATAGATTCCAGTTTGAAGTCATAAAACATTAAATATTTTTTAAATCGGTAGGTACCTATAAACTTCAGTTACTGATTTGGCAGCCCTTACATATTACACAATTGAAGGACCCAACCTTACTTAACCTAGGCCACTGATTGGGACATAGATTATACATTGTTAATAAAGATGAAGACTTTCTGATGTTTTGTCAGAATGGATTTTCAAAATAATGAGCTAATGACATTTTTTTATTTTATACAATTGAATGTTTACCAAATACACGTTTTTTTTTTTCAAGCTATATATTTAATTTGTGAATACGATTCTTGAAAATCGGATTCCAATAAAACATAGTTTAACTCTTGTCTTTCAAACGGTGGTACAATTTTTGTTTCCAAGTCTTTTTAAAGTTACAAGGCATTTGAATTGCATATTTTTTTTTTATAAATTTTATTACATAACAATAAAAATAGGTACTGACACAGGTCTATTTTTAAATTACTTTTAATTTTAATTTTTCTTAAAATTTCATGAAAATTGCTTATACAAAATCCTTTAAAAATCGGGTGTAACATCCTCTTAAGAATTAAAATATTGTTTTTTTTTTTTTAACTTATTTTAAAACGTAACTATTCATTTAGGTATCAGTTCTCATAACTTAATGCAATTGCATATAAATTCTAATAAGTCTTATTAAATGCCTAATTATAAAATAATACATTTCAAGACATTAGTATTGTGAATAGATATGTAATTTTAGTTTCTATCAGAAACAATCTTATACAACCTGAAAATTTGGCGGTATTTTATTTGATCGACTATATGTAATATAAATATTAATTTATAAGTAAAAATACATATTTTTAAAATAAATTATAGCTAGAAGCATGAAAATTGAGTGGTTACCACCAGAAATCAGTCAACATTTTTATATTATGTTATACCCAACTAACCTCAGGATTGTCCTTTTTTTTTTTTTTTTAGTATGTTTAGTTTATTTTATAGCAAATTTAGTATATTATATTTTTTAAAAATAACCACCACACTACTTTAAAAGTATATGCACTTGTGTAAATTTTATCTCGTTCATACCGCCACCGGTAAGAATAAAAAAATCAAGAGTTTTCAAACTAGATAGATACCAATAGTTACAGCAATACAACAACCAACAGTTAATAAATAAATAGATTATAGATTTTATATAGTGATCAGCAGATTTTTGTTTGGGAAAATTTACAGAAAAACTGTCACTAGTAGATCATCACTCGCTTTTTGTGCTACTGTTTTTGTAATCAAAAATATTTTAACATGTAATGAGAAAATGTGTAATTTAACCTGAATAATATATTTTTAAAAGTATATAGGTTATGTTCACATACTGTACATCCATCAAAAACATTATTTTAATACGTATCATATAAAATGGAACAAAGTAAAAAAAACTACTTTAATAAATACAACACCATAATTATATTATTTTGTAGTACAGTATACTCATATAGAAAATGAAATGTATTATTCTAAATTTTATACATTTAAGGATGACATTTTACTTATATTAACAAGTTACGAGAAAAAAAAATATACAAATTATGTGTAAAATTAAAAGGAAAAATTATTATATACCTATTTGTACATGAAAATATTTCTTGGAAAATTAATAAAACTTACAAAAAATTATAACTTTAGTCCATTTTAAATAATCCTTTTACAATACAGTTAAAAAATATTCGATAATAGCAAAATTATTATAGATGTTATAAGACATGTAACTGTAGTGTACATATAGGAATAAACAGACCTGATACAAATGGCCTGAATAACACAATTTATTAAATAAAAATATAATATATTATTTATAATACAATAATTAAATAGGTTTACTATTAATTTGATTAAAAATAATATTAGAAAAATTACACAATATTTTATACTTTTTTAATCGAGAGAATGTAGAATTTGACCACTTTGTGCATTTTTAGGTAAATTGGTTCCAAAACAGTAATAAGTAATATTGTGAAAGGGATACACTAGCTTTAGTTTCTCTCGATAAATGGGTTATAATAAACACTATTATGCTGCCAAGTTAGATTAAAAAATAAAAAATACATGACCACTCATTAGAGAACATTATTAAAGATTCATATACTATTTGATAAACTTATTTTATTATTACTAGGTTTTTATATTTGGTGTATATTAATGAACAATTCAATCAGAACTCTGAATGTTCATATGTATATTTTAAATATAAATATGAGATCCGTATAATAGCGCTATTATATTAACAAAATTATTATAAAACACAAGTGATGTACATTAATTACGGTATTTTCAAACATTAATTGCTTGTAACCATACAGATAATTTAACACGGTTATGACTAGTAGTGATATAATATAAATATAAGATACATTACACTTATAAATATTGAATAATAGTAGTGTTATACTTATTTAAATATAAAAAGCAAAAAAAAAAATCTAAATTTTTTTCATTATTTTTTTATTAACAAACTTGTTCATCAAAATATTGAGAATATAATACCTAATATTATATTAACTAATGTATGATAGCAATAATAATTAATTACAATATTTACACAATATAACCGTGTAGCAATATCATTAAACCTATTATTTTATAAAAATCAAAATACAAAATAGCAATACAAATTGTTATCACATTTTCACAGCAGATTATGAATAAAACAAGAGCAAATCTCACATCACTAGTAATTTTAATTGATATCATAATTTTATTAATAATACCATTATTGAAAAATTAAATAAATATGAATTTAAGTTAAATATTAAAGTGATTGATGATTACAAATTGACAGTAACTATAACAACAGAATAGAAATAATAATAAGGCTGTATAAAGGAAAATAAAAAACGAAGTAACAATTTTATAAATAATTTGTGGGAAAAGTTATTAAATGACTAGTCCATTGAATTGTTCTAAATTCTAATAACGTTACGTAACATATTTGGGCTATTTTGATTCCTTATTAATATACTTATGGAGAATTCATTTTTGTGCAAATGGCACAAAATTTTTGGTTTTCTTGATATTTATTCACATAAATTCATTACACGGTTTTCAATGTTCTGAAAATAAAATAAATTAATTAGGCATTAATATTTAAATAGAATTTCTATTGATGTTATAAAATGCAGATGACTTTAAATTATAGAGCAGTAAAACATTATTATAACCAGCCTTTTTAAGTGTAGTTAAACTGGTCAGAAATAACTACTCTTATGGTTCTTTCCTGGCACACCAGATGTGTATTATTGCTATGTACTACAAAAAATTTAACATGAATTTGAAAATAATTATTTTTTAACAATGAGTAACTTTTATCTTTTATATTAAGAGGATGCTATACCCGCATTTTCTGTCTCCGTCCATCTAATTGGCAATATAGCAAAATTGTACAACGCAAAATTGAAATTATGGAATTTTGGTTAGATTTAGAGCTTAAACACCTATTATC
>JAIPRL010008564.1:0-19991 GCA_025469235.1 Pemphigus obesinymphae | reverse complement strand
ATTTATCATTGCTTTCAAATTCAATACATCCACCAAAAGTACCCTACCCAGTAGCGAAGTGCATCCACCAATACTGACACCCGACGAGCGAAGTGCTTCCACAACCTACTGACCGGCTTTTTTATATCTCATATTAATGAATTTAAAATTATTGAACGTCCGTGGTATTTTTTACAATTGGAATGAAATTTATATTGATACATTTGGGTGAAATTTTATCACAGGTGTATAAAATTTCGAGAACGAAAAGTCCAAGCGACTTCTCATATGTGGAGTAGGTACCTACTATATTTTATTATTCATTTAAATTTAATACCCATATTTTAATTATCTTTTAAATAATATTTTAAATCGTCAGACTTTTGTGATATATTTTTTTTAAACTTTGGCTGAATTTATAGTGTAGTGTATGTGTGATGTTGTGTAAAACTTGTTACATTGAGGCAAAAATCGAGCGAAGCGAGTTTCGAGTTCTTATTCATATCCAAGAATAGTAAGTTTGATTGATTTTTCGATTACTTAGGTATTCTGTCAACATATTCGTTAGAAACACTTTAGATATGAATGATTATCTTCTAGAAAGCGAATGCCAGTTTCCGCCGTAGGCGTGATATTTTAAAAATTAATTAATTAAGAATATTATATACAATGAAATACGTAAACCTAGGAATATTTTTGCACTCAAAAGTAATTCTATTAATGGGGTGTACTCAAAAAAGTTATACTTACAAGGTGTCACACTCAAACCGAGTCACAGATTCAAGATTTTGGACTAAAAAGGTGTTTAACTTACAAGTAGTCTGACTTCAAAGGAGTTGCATCCGGTAGGTGTTTAAGTATTTAAGCTATAATATCTTGTTTTTACGATTATATGAAAGTTTTTCTAATTTATATCCTCTTTTCTGAATTTCAATTCTAGTTTTTTCCTAAAACAAATATTCTTATAACTAAGATAATTTTCTTAATATTAATTTATTTATGAATAATAATTAATTACTTAATAATTTTCTTAATAATTATAATTTTAACCGATTAATTTTTTGAGTTTTGAAAAACTCGTATAATAGTTGGTAAATTGCGAAAGGCTAGATTTTGTTTGAAATATTACGGATGGAAGTAGAATTAGAGATTATAATATCTTACGACCTTATTACATTTTAATTTTATAAATTTTTTAGTCTTATGTATTGTTTAAAAATAGGGGGAGGGGGTCTGGAATTATGCTGTAGTAATAAAATATTAATGACATTCATTTTTAAATATACTGACTGAACAGAAAATGTAATTATAACTTGGTGTTTTTCCTTAACAGGCCTATACAAATTATGTATACGCTATAGCAGTTTAGTTTATAAGCATTAAAGTAAAAATGACGTTTTATTAATTAAAAAAAAAAAAAGGTGATCAAAACCATTGTATTATCATTCCATTAGATTGCATCCCGTACTGTGATAAAGGAGAAACCATCCGAGACAAATTATAATAGAATATTATGTCGTTACTTATTTTTATACTAAAACATGCACTATATAATATAATGTAATTATGATGACTTATGGAAATTCAAAATAAAAACGAACGTTCTCCTCGAAACTACTTTATTAGCATTTACGACATTTTTGCTAAGAAAATATTGTATAGAACAATTTATTATTTTTAATTATTATATTATTGTTGAAATATGTGGGTAGAAGGCACCGTAAAATAATCCGAAATACTGACAAGACACGAGATGTTTAACAATTGAATAATAAAAATAAAAAATAAATCAGATATGCAAATGAAATGTCTGAGATGTAAATGCAATGTAAGATAATTAATTCTACAGTCGGCACACGATGAAGTATTTAAACGGTGTAATAAATATTAAAAATATGAAAATGAACGTTATAATAGTGTCATTACTGCTATAGCAGAGACTAGAAAAGTATTATTATATGTAAGTAGGTACAATATTATGTAAACGCGGTCGAACTGATACAGTGGGCGGCGAATAGTTGAAAATTGTAACCTAAAATAAAATTCCGCAATTGCCACCAGGGAATTAATTAAAAACCTAGTCATGATGAAAGAAAATATCCGAGTATTTAATTAAAACGTTTAACAGTATAAACAGTTAGGCAGAAAGAAATTTTTTTTGTGGGTACGTTATGTATTCCAAATTAAAATCAAATGATTTTCTAGTGGTTTTTAATTTTAATGTAAATCGTTTTAATCGTAAATCACGTTTAAAATTAGCAGTATTCGTATTGTTATGTTTAAAATGTTTTGTTGGAAATTTGTGTTTGAAATACATTAAAAACAAGTAAAAAAACACAATATTTGTTTTGTTTTAAGCATCAAGAGAATTTATTCGTCTAAAATTTTTAAACCAATAATAGCTGATCTGCAGTAGGGGTGAAAGCACTTCGCTCATCGGACAGAATTCTATAGGTGGATAGTGGATGTATTATTAAATTTGTAAGTAATGACGTAACATTTTTTTCGATAAACATTCTGAGTAAAGCTCGGTGTATATTATTATTTTACGATTTATTATAATTTTCTTTTATGTTCAGTAGTAGCGTAAAAACAAATTTTCAGTAGGAAATAAAAATTTATCTTTTTTAAAATACCTACTAAAATACATTTCCTATCACAAAAATGTTTACCTAAGAAATATTAAAAAGTCTTTATTAGACTCTTTCTATTCAAAAAGTGTATACATGCATAAAAAACAAATCAAATTTCAAAAGTGCAGTAAATACAGTAAATAGTTGGTGTAAATTTCAAATTTCTGGCTTAATAATTTTTCAATTTTTAATAATTTTTAGTCAATTTCAATAGTTTTCCATACGCTAAAGAACACTACTGGAAAAATTGAAAAATAACTTCTTTAAAGTACGAATTAGAATGGATATGTTGCTAAACTCTACTCAACTCTTTTAACCTGAAAACGTGTATAGTGTATATATTAGGCTTAATACCCCCAAAAGGTCAATTGTTGAAAAAACCACCTAGACCACGTTCTGACTGTTTAAAAATGACTAAAAGTCAAAAAAATGATTTATTTTGCGGTTATTTCAATTCATATTATTTATTTGTTTTATATTTAAAAATATTGACAAATTAAGAACATTTTTAATTTAATATTTATATCTCATGAACAGGTCAACATAATACTTTGACAGAAATATTATACATACTACAAAATAGAATCGAGAGATTTAGAATATTACAAAAATATTCATTTAGTTTATAACTTTTAATTTTGATTAATTAATCTAATTTCAATTTTAATGTGAAATATTCCTTAGTTTGAAAATGAATGATGAAAAATACCTATAAAAGTAAAGGACTAATAATTATATGGTTCGTGGATTTTTGATCATTGATACTACACCCAAATTTATTATTATACAGTTAATAAAAATCTATCATATCTATTATAATCACACATATTAGTTTAAAAAACATTTTTAGAAACGTTTAAAACAAAAATAAAAAAAAATGTGTTGAAAATGTTGAAAAAAATCACTATAGAACAATATTGGTTTTTTTCAAACCTCAAAATTGGTAATAAATTTTAATTCGGAAAATATCCATTTTTTATTTAATTTAATTCACCTAATTTATATATACCACACGGTACATTAGACTATTACCAAAACAGAGTTTTAGTAGAAGGGTCATGGAGAAATAACGAAGAAATGACGTCCATGGTACCATTAAGACATACCCCCCGAAGATCTAATCCTGACTAAAAGAAAATAAGAGATGAAATAGCTGATTATTGCATAAATGAAGGAGTTCTACTGTGGCAAAATCAATATGCCTAAATCATATATTTTACGTACCGTGCACAATCTCTTTCTTGGAAAATCCCTGTCATCCGAAAATTGTAAAGATTTGTAAGCAAACCACCTACTCATATACACATCATCTGTTCCTGAAAAATTAAATTAAACTTAAAACTTAATAAATTAAAACTAAATTTATATTTAGTGTGCGAGTTAAATAAATATCTTTAATAACGTTTAATAAAATAATATGTTTTATTTATTCTATTAATTTATTGCAATTGAAATACAAAAAAAAATTAATTTGTCCTGAATAAGTTGAATTTTTGTTAGAATTAATATATTGTAATTTAATGTAAAATATACAATCAGTTTTTACAAATATTTCAAACAATTTTATTGTTGTTATAGCTATTGTAAGTGTATGCCATCGCTCGTCATAAGCCGAAATCCGGTCTGATAATATGTTCTATAATATTAATTGACAAAAATTTTTTTGTTTTTTTTTTTTTTTTCGAAAATGGCTCGAGAGATTTTAAACATATATAATAAAATAATATGAACTTACCTTTTCCTGTGCTTTGACTCTTTTTATATTAATATAGAAAATTGGTAGCTATTTAATTATATAGGGCAAATCAATAAGGATAACAATTATAAGTATACTGTAATATTCAAGAATTCAGCGTAATTAAAAGTTTGCAAAAATAATATTTCCCAATGAGTTAATATTTTTCTAAAACTTTTAATTAATTCATACAATATTATATGTATATACGTATTATATTAAGTCAATACTTTTAGAATATATGTGTATATTTAATATGTCAAAAAAAAAAATATCGAGATATTACATTTTATAATGTTCTATTTTCTTAATTAATAATAATGATTATTCATAATTAGCTTTTATTTAATCGTCCATATAGACGGATAATATATAATATGTATAGTATCAGAAAACGCTTTTTCCTCCGCAGTAAATAATAGAATGCGGAACGTAAAAAAAGATAGATGGATTACATGAAGAAAAGTATATATAATAAAAGGATATAGGTACGTAGGTACAATAATTATTATATACCTACATTTCAATTATAATAAAAAATAAATAAATAACAGTAGTAGTGTATTATTATTATTTTTAAATACGTGTTTATATAATAACATTTTAACATTTTCACATTTTAAACATTAGAAATTAAAAAAATTAATTGGAATACAATATTTATAATATAATCATCTAATTTTGTAAATAAATCTTGTAATATAATCAAATAATAGGTGTTCTACTCTACTTTACTCTACTCGGGTATTCACTTCCAAAAAATTGTGTATAAACTATTTACATAATTTGCATAAAAAAATACAAAGTTTCGAAGAAGTATTTTCCGGAGGAATGATAAAAAATAAAATTGTAATAAGAATAATGAATTGGTTATTTTTATTTAGTGTCATATTTAGATAAAATATTACGAAGTTATATCTCCTCCTTAACTACTTAACATACACTTGTCCTATCTAATAATTATTTATTATTAAAATTTCAATTTTTACTCTTTAGTTAGAAAATAGATTATAATTTTGAAATATTAATAAATTATATAAAGAAATAATAAATGTAAGTTTTAAATAATTTAAGTGACTTTTTTAGAAATATTCAGAAAAATGTCCTATTTAAATTAAATGATTGTTTGTTACTAAATGACCAATGTTCAACGAAAAAGCCTGTCAGTAGGGGATGGAAGCACTTTGCTTCTTTGGTAGAATACTGGTGATGGATATATTGAATTTGAAAGCAATGATAAATTATTTCTTTCGATAAAACGATACTGAGCGAAGCGTCGGTGTATATAACATGAGCATTACTGTCAGAAAAAACTATAAAATTGAAAATTGTTATAAATAGACTGAGTTTGGGATAAATTTTTAAAATATTTTTACTTTAATTTTGTACTTTTTTACGTTTTTAGTGAAAATTTCAAGTCTATAGACCCAATTTTTCTCCTATATTCGAACACATATCATACCAAAAAATACATATTGTCAACAAATTAAAATGAGTATTATAAAAAATTAAAATGGTTATTAAAAAAATGAAATATAATTTTCCATAATAATTGTCGGTAATAAGTAATAATCAAATAAAACAACAAAAACTTCAACATCGAAAATAAATATACCACCAAGTAGTGTTTAAATGATATAAGCAGTGGCATGTGAAACATTATAATATATTATTTAGTTATATAATGTATAATAAACAAGTTAATATTTATGTTAGTTTAGTTAAGGTTAAACAAAGACGAGTACCAACTTAGGTATTATTTCCTTGTATTTAATTCCGAAAAAAATACATTGTCTAGAAATTTGAAATTTTCACAGATGCACAGAGTATAATATAATATATAATTATATATATGCAGAAATATAAACCAAGGGCGGAAGGGAGAAAGTAAAAAGTTAATAACTACCGTGAATGAATTTAATACTTACCTATAATTGATGTCAAAACATTAAAACATAATTTTATCTAAATTACCATACTTTCATTGAATGTTCAATACAAAACTAAAATAAAATAAAATGGTTTATATCGAATATCTGTGTATTTATATATGCAATTGAAGTAGCATAGATATTAAATAATTTTAAATAAAGCTTTTAGAAAAGTTATTCGAAAAAAGTCAAGATTTACCTTGTTATTAAATGTATTTGTAAAAGTGAGTTAATGATTATAAATGAACGAGATTTCTTCCTCCACGAGCCTGTGACATTCTTAAAAATGATGCCCCCTAAAAATTGCTCAACCAGTACTACTGTTTGCTATTATACATTTTGTTTGTATTGATATATACTTAAAAATATTGTAATACACATTATTGTACTAATTGGATAATTTTATGTAATCCTGTAGTTCCACAGAACTTGGATTTCATTGATAGAGAGCAAGGCAATAGTTTTAGTATTTATTTATTTTTCGATTCGTCTGTGGAGCATTTTACTCTAAAAATAGCTGAAAATTCGCATAAGATATTTCACTTAAAAAATAAACAATAAATAAAAATTTCTATTATATTGGTATTGCAATCTGATGAATATCAATCTACTTGGTTATTGAATGAGAACAAATCCAAACGAATTCACAATAATTATGAGAACACCAAAAGACATCATGGCCAGGAAAATGTCCATATATTGGCTGCCACTGTTGCTTTTACGGAATCAATGTATATCCGCTTCAAGACAATAAAGGCATGATAAATTTTTAATCAGATTTATAAATTAATGAAAAACGAAAACACTAATTTTATATAAAAAAATGTACATAAAATGACAAATTCTTCTAGTTTTGACAAAAAAAAAAAAATTAATTTTTTTTAACGTCTGTGTTGATTAAGCGTTTTTCAACTTTAATTTACAACATATAACTGTATATAATTATTATAGGAAAAATACTTTTATATAAAATGGATAGACTATTGTTTCTCAATCGATCTGTAATATCTAAATGTCAACATTTTCTGAACATTTATCTACTGTATCTTAGATATATTCAGGGTTGAGCAGTATCACAGATACTTGTATCTTTGAAATATATCAAAGATATAATTGTATCTTGTATCTTGTATCATGATACATATTCTGAAAGTATTTTATATCTTGTATCAAGTTACATTTTTTTTCAGTATTATGTATCTTTTTATGCAAAATCTTTTAACAAATATGTTTTTGATATTTGTTGTGAATAGTTCTAAATTTTGACGCTTGAATTTCATTAAACCGTTACTTAACAAAATAATGAAAAATATACAATATAATTTTATAATCAAATATGAAATAAACATGAGCAATTGTGACTGAAATATTATAATTAAAAATATTGCCTATTATTATTATTATTTTATAATATTTCAAATATAAAAAAATTTTATATTAATAATATAGGTACCAAATAAAATTATAATCGGATAATATTTATTGCACTCTTCTATAAAATATTTTGATAAAAATGTGTATGTTAGCTATATATATATTATTATTTGCATTTTTATATTGTTATTATTAATTATTTTGAGAAATATTTAACATAGTATACATATGTTTTTGTTGAAAACTTTAATAAGTAAGTAATAACCATTTTTACTATAAAATAATGATTGTATTTTTGAAAGTATATTTTATCTTTTATGTATCTTTGATACTTATATGTTGTATGTTGTATCTTATCTACAAACAAAATGTATTATGTATCTTGTATCAAGATACACAAAATGAATGGATCATGTATTACGTATCAAAATACTTTTTTTGTAGTATCTTGCCTAACTTTGGATATATTAATTATTATTAAAATTATTATAATGAATATCTAATATAAAAAAAATTGTAAAAGCAAAGGATGTATTTGTTGAAGCATGATATTTATTTTGATTGTATACATTTTTTTGGATAGAAGGAGTCAATGATGGATTTTGGACAAAAGAGCTTTTCTGATAGTGAATTGGTTCTAGTTGGTATTTTAAAATAGTAGTTTTTCATTTTTCTTGTAGTAAAATTGTAAAGGAAAACAATATTTTAAAAATTCATAGAAAATAATTTATATTAAATAAAGTTGTCATAATTATCTGTTTTTAATAAAATTTTATTAAACTTCGGTAAGAATTTTCTTTTGATTATAATGAGATATTTTTACTTTCAAATTCTAAATTTCAGTACTTAAAGTTATGTGTAATACGACCCATTTTGGGGGTACGAAAAGTTTAATATGTACTGTGTAGCAGTGTAAATTTTTAGGAATTTTCAATAGGCGAGAATAATGATAAAAAGCTGCTCTCAGAGTGTAACTAGGGTGATGTAGAGGATATGGCTCTATTAAAGCTCAAACATTCAGTAGAATATTTTTTTGTAAAAATAAATTTGAGTGTAATTGAAAAAACTCAAAGGTTAAAACTTGTTTTAACAATATCGTTTCGAATAAGGAAAGTGGATGTATTCCCATTTACCAAAATCATACTCTCTCTCTCTCTATACATATATATATATATTAAGGTGTCACTTATATTTCAAATATCGAAATTCTGTCGAGCTCGAATATATTTTTATACTTATATTCTATAAAGTTTCAGGTCAATTAAATAATATCAACACGTGGTGACTTGAGCTCAAAGTTTGAACTTTTACATAAATATTAATAATATAATATCAAGTTTTCATCAATTTACTACTATTACTAAGACTATTAACATTATTAAAAAATAGTTTATGTATAAAAGTTGTACATAATTATGTCTACAAAAAAAGTTATATACATATATGGTGTACCATCCTTAGTTTCATAGTTATAGGTTAACAAAACCAAAATTTTCGATTTTTTTAGTTTTCAAGTTTTTTTTTAAAGTTGTTTTAGTATGATTTTTCTCCCATACTATGTTTTGTTTTTATGCTTACTGTAGTGTAAATAAATTAAATTTATCATACTTACTTTTTATGATATACCTAAATAACTGTGAATAGTAGGTACATTTATTATTTTTATTAAATATCGTAACGCCTTAAATCAGTTCACATATTTTATCTAACTTAAAATGTCAGTTGGTTTATTTAAAACTATTTTACATTTGATTACATCTGTGATAGTAGTCTGGTTTACGAGCGTCTAGAGACAGCGTCTCTTATCTTATATTATTTTTTTATCAGTTATCAACTTATCAGTATTGTACAGTGCTACTGCTACTACTAATTAAACATACATAATTATTATGGAGTTTTCCTTGATTTCATTTCAGTACAAGGTAAATAAATTAGATTTTGATATATCAAATATTTATTCTTATCAATTGTAGAATTCAATAATTGGAAAAAAAAGGAGGAAGTAGACTCTTCAACGAGATACGTGCAACATAGAGGTTTAAAAACCAATAAGGATAATATAATATACATATTATTAGAGTTTTCTTTTTATATTATATTATTCAAATACTTATTATTAGACATTGAAAACCAGAAAAACGCTGGTTTGGAAAAATCAATTTAATATTATTAGTGGTAATTTATTTATATTCATCAATATTTTTAATTATAAACGTTTAACATTTATTAAAATTTATTTATGTATTTTTCCTCAGTTATTGTTTTACCATTTTTAGTAGGTACCTGATGGCTTTTTGTTATTATTGTTAACATTGTCTTTTATTTGTGTATACAATAGGTACTTTTATTTATTAAAAAATAAAAATAAATTATACTTTATTGAATTAATACATACAAACTTAAGTGACATGATATAAATTAAAATATAATTCTGTTTAGTTTATGTTAAATTAATTAATAAATATTAAGTGATATGGTGGAGACATAGAATATTGTATGGTGGAGATAGCATGTTGTGATACCTGATAAGAAAATAATATAAGATAAGAGGCGCTGTCTCTAGACGCGGCTCGTGTCTGGTTTGGTATGTTCTAATCCCGTCATCCGCAGCCATAGCACCACTGCACTACCTAACCTCATTGTTATCTGCAGCCGCATTCGCAGCCAATCAAACCGCCAACCGCCACCCACTACCCATCAAACATCACCCGCCATCCGACAACCACTGCACCGCTATACCCGCAGCCCGAGCCCTGAATGGATCTTTGAAAGAAAAAACTTTTTGGATCCATATTGTAATTTATATTGGACCTTTGTAGGAAATTCTTTTTTTGAACCCATTGTGTTGTTTACTCTATTTATCTCTTATCTTATCATACAATATAATAATATGTATGTTATTAGAATTATGGTATTATGTGTTGTTTACTTAATACTTTATTAGATGAAAGCAAGTATTGCTAGTAACAGATTACATTATCTTAGATGTTGATAAGAAAATTATTTTGATTTACGTGTTTAATGTATAAACATTTCTCCTTTTAGTTACACCTTTTTTAAAACTTCATAGTTTTTCAATCAAATTTGTTGTTGGTCCGTGTATAAACATAAATATTTACGTTTTAAAACATTGCTGTCGTATTCATTTCTTGTAATGGGCGATTAATACCTTCCTAGTAAATTTATACCGGGCGGTAAAAATCGCCCGCTATGTATTTATGTATTATTTACTTATTAATTAATTAATTACTAACTAATTCATTATTTATAATTATACTTAGGAAAATGAAAAATATTAATTATATATAAAATTATAATAATATGATGTTAAGCATTAACGCAAAATAAAACTGTAAAATATATAGGTATTAACTAATATATAAATATAAATGATATAACATAAGTATATAAATATAAATATAGGTATATAATATATATATATTATATAGGTACTTATATATATATATATATATATAGGTATATAATAAATATATATTATATTATATTTATAAAACCGAGAATGTGTTCAAGCTCATTGGACTTCTTCGGTCGGATATTTAAAATAATAATTCACTACCAATTCTAAATATTTTTAACATTATTGGAAGTCAGAAGGGGAGAGTGTACTTTTAAAATTGTCATAACACATTTAGTTTAAGTCGTAAGCCCTCCGGATACCATTGTTGAGTAAAGGGTACATCGGTGTATAACGTACTAAATTCCCCCACTTCGTTTTTTTGGTTTTGCTATAACTTCTTCGTTATTAATGATTGGAACATCAAAGATAAAATTTGGTTTATGTTCCTTTAAGAGGTACGCCTGGCAAGTTCTCCCAATAATCCCTTCCAAGGATTTTTTTTTTAAATTCCTTTCTGCTTATACGATTAAATCTTAATTTGTTAAGGTTTCCCATGCAGACATAAGGTACGAATCTACTGTATTTTTAGGAAGGATTTTTTTTTTTGGAAGGGTTACCAAAACAGAATTTTCAAATCAATAAATATTATAACTACGGTATTGCTTATTGTTTATTTTTATATAAAATATATAGGTTTAATTAAATTTATATTATTACGTATATAGAACAGTTATAGGATTAAAGATTTTCTGAAAAATATAATTAATATAATTAAAATTTAGTGATGGGCACTATCGAATAGTCACTACCGAACTGTTCGATAGGTAGTTACTATCGAACTGTTCGATAGATACTTAAAAACTATCGATTATTTCAACTATCGACCGTTAAGATCCGAACTATTCGATAGTTCAAACTATTCGGTTGGTCTGAACTATTCGATAGTTTAACTATTCGGTTGGTCCGAACTATTCGGTTGGTCGTCCGAACTATTCGGTTGGTCCAAACTATTCGGTTGGTCTGAACTATTCGATAGTCCGAACTATTCGATAGTTTAACTATTCGGTTGGTCCAAACTATTCGGTTAGTTCAAAATATTCAATATGAATTATTATGTAAATAATAATATACGCAATTAGATGGTAGGACCAGTTTTAAAGTTATGGCGATTTAAAATTAAATGATTTTACGCTGTTTTACTTATATACCCGATCATACATAATATAATTATTATATAGTGTACGCTAATGGAATATACGACGATTTAGATTTTAGAGCCAGCGTATTCTGGTTTGATACTGTTGATGTCGTTTTTTTCATATTTTTAATAAATCATGAATATAAACTATTATTTGGTAGCTATTTAAGTCGAAACAACTTTTATCTCTAGTTACTTGTAATGCGGTATTTCACAGCGGATCGGGGGATATTTTCGATTTAAAATGCCCGAGTGACCTTGCTCGATTTATAGGTGCAATCGAAATAAGTACACTTAACTGTATTAAATTTAACTTATTGGCTATTCTTAGTTATTACCTACTCGACGTGGTGATTCACAGAAAATCAGGGGATATATTTTAATTTGTGACAATCGGGCCGGAATTGGAGTCGGTCACAGCAAGGGTCCGTCCTCCCAGGCCCAGCTATGTTTCTATAAAACAACTTTTTTTAAAAAAATTGTCCGTAGTTTGAAACATAAACTGGGTGGGTATTGCTCCAAAAGTCCAAACAGTACTACCACCAAAAATACCTACATTTTAATAAAACGTGATCCTCTATTTGTTGTCTCCGTCTAACCATCTGATAAAACACGAAATTTACATTCAGCAATTGTATCACAATATTGTAAAGAGATATAACTATTTTAAAAATTGAATATTTGAAATAAATATATTTTTCTCTAAAATTAAAACAAAGCAGTCGTTCATTATTCAGAAGCTTTAGATATGTTCTAAGATTCGACAAATACGATAATCCTCCTACAATGGGACAGATGCGATTTTAAAAATAATCAAAACAGGCAAAAGTGCTCCAAGTTATTATGACTTCGCGCACTGGAGATTTATAATTAAAGGCTTCAGTTTTGTACGAGTTTTACAAAAAGAAATTATCGTATATATACATAGGTACTACCGTCGTACTACTATGTATTCAGACTATTCGGTTGGTTCGAACTATTCGATAGTACGGACTATTCGATAGTGTATCGAACTATTCGGTATTATAATTGGTATCAAACTATTCGATAGTTTACAGAACTATTCGACAGTTTATCGAATTATTCGATAGTTTACCGAACTATTCGATATTTTTTGTCGAAAAATCGGCATTCGATCATGTAAAACTATTCGAATAGAATGACGACTATCGAATACTATTCGATAGTATAAATTATTCGATAGTGCCCATCACTAAATAAATGGTTAATTGGTAAAAATAAAAAAAACCTATCACAGAAGACGAAATGCACTTCGAATTGAAAATCAGTGAGATACGTATATTATGTAGACGGCATCTTCAGAGAGTGGCTACACTGCAGTATGTGTATCATAATATATATATATGTACATAATCAGGGGAAGTAGTTACTAGATATTGCGGCTCCACTGAAGGTAGAAACGGTATCTCTGCCAAGCACGCCGTTTCTGTTCAGTACGGTACCCCCGGTATACGGATGATGGTATCGATGTTCGTCGGCCCTATGTCGACGCTGGCCTGCCTTCGAGGCGGGTCAGAGCCCGTTGGTCCTCTTGAGTAGTGCACAGCGCTAATATAAGGTGGCCGCGGGGCCGGAAACGGCAAAACCTCCAAAACCCAGGAACTACTGTATAGGTTTTAGGCAGGCACGTAATTTAAATATTTTTTCCAGGTGTGCGAACTTTTAGGCAAGCTAATTTTAACTTTTCACCGGGCCGTTTTTCAAAAAAAATTATTTATAATAAATATATATATGTATATGTAAATGTAAGCTCGCCTGGTAACCATAGTGAGGAACCGTATACTAGGTATGTAGCCGCAACATTTGTGTACTTTAATGCACACCATAAGCCTAATATTATTGACGGTAATAGTGCTACCCAATATGATTTTACATGAGCCTTCATGGATTGATTCAGTGTTTTGTGGAATTTTTCGATCTTCTCGTTTGTTCGAGGATTGCATGGCGACGATCGTGCTCAATAAATCCTCAATAAGTCAGCGAGTGCTGTAAAAGTCTACTCTCAAACCGTTTTCTCTTGTCGGTAATGATTTTAACCGACACCGCAAAACGAGCAACCCATCCATTGTAAAAATGATTCTGCTACTGTTTCGTTTTTCATACCTGGTATCGGATAGACTTCTGACCATGAAGTATATCTTTTAAACATGTAGCTCTTGACGGTGACAGTAAACCGATTATGTCTATGTGTACTTGCTAGAAACGTGCATCTGGCACGACAAATAGGTGTTTTGGACTTTTATTGTGTCTAATAACTTTTACGTGTTAACATTGAATGCATTGTTTTGTCCATAATGCACAATATTTTTCATTCCTGGCCATACAAATCGTTTAGCTAATAACTTTGCTGTATTATGTTGGCCTGGGTATGCCATCTCATGTTTAGAGTTATCTGATTTGTATATGTAACAAAATAAATACTACCATCGTCCATATTTTGTAGCAGCTTATAATCGGTAACAAGGTATGAGAAGTAAAAAGCGGTTTTTAATCAAGAAACGGTAACCACTTATTTTATAAATTCAAAGAATCGTTTTTCGGTAAATATGTATTTTAAAAATAGCTTAATTTAGTTATTAATTATTTAAATTAGTTACCGGTTATTAAAATTTTTCCGGTTACCGCTATTTTTGAAAGCGGTTTTAAGCCTTGAGTATAATATTATATTGCAATAAATGGAAGTGCGCACATCTTCTACATAGATACGACTAAATAATAAGTTTCGGAGGCTATGATTGTAATTTTGGATGCAAAAAGAAAATTCGAAAAATAGAAATGTTTGGTCTCACAATCGGACGTATTTTGAACCAATCAATCTTTGTAGGGTTAACCATCATTAGTCATCATAAATCCATCATCGTCATTGTCATAAACATATCGGAGGATCTTAAAAGGATATCTTATTATTGTACTCAATATACTGAAAAATTTTACGGATAAGGGACTATTTATAAATTATATTTATATACTTTTGATTGTGAGCAAATCGAGGAATGTATTGGTTTTAGGATGATTTGATATTTTTTGTTTTTTGTTTTTTATTTAGTTACCGCTATTTTCGGAAGGGGTTTTATGCACTGTTTTAATTTTCAAGTTCATTTAATATTTTGTTTGGCTAATTCAATATGTTTACAATAATATACATTTCTAACCATTTTAATTAACGTATTTAAAATATTTCTGTACTAAGTATAATGTTTATGTAAACTAGTAAAAAAAGGAGATTTTAAGTTTTTCAGTAAACAGTTTTTCGTTTATGTTTTTTCTTATTGATATTAGTAAACCATTAGAAATAAAATTCTTATATTCAGATTTCCATTTATGAGTTTTTATAAGCAGATCAAGGTGTTCATTTTTAATAGGATTACTATTAAAATTAAATTTATCTGGTGTACAGATAAGATCATCGTTAATAAATCTTTTAATATTAAGTACCTATAGTAGTATAGTGATCAGAAATAACACATTAAAAAATATAAAAAACAAAAATGATTAGATACTTAATAATAATAAACGAATTTGCCATTATAAAATTATGAGTAAAAAGCACTATTTGATAACAAATACAATGTTGATTTAGATACTATAGCAATATGCCTGCAAAATTTTCCTATTACTTTTAAAGAAACATTAAAAATTATTTCATTAATAGAAACCTTACCAATTATAACGGCATCAAATGAAAGGTTTTTTTCATCGCTTAAAAATGTCGAATCATATTTACGCACTTCCATGGGCGATGAAAGGTTAAGTGATCTTATGGTACTTAATGTTGAAAAAGAAGAGGTAATTGATATAGATTTGGAAAAAGCAGTAGATATGTTTGCTAAACTTAAAAATCGCCGGTATCCTCTTACATAAATAACATTAAATGTTTTTGTAGAGTGGTTTGCTTCTGCTTATTATGTATTTGCTTTTCTTTTATTTTTTTATTCATGCATTTCACTGTGCAAAAGTTATAAATATAAATAAAAATTAATAAATATAAATATTATGTGCTTTTCTTCTTCTTTTTTACTGCATTTATCACCATAAAGTTTTTTATGCATTAATTAATAGTTTTCACAGGTAAAGTAATCAATTATTTATTATTTTTTAGTTCTTAAATAGCTTTTTACTATTTATGTTGATTGCTATTTATGATTTATTGAAAAAAATAAAAGCTGGATAATCTACATAGATTTATATGCAGTGGTGGATCTAAAATTCGAGTTTCACTTTCATCAGAGACGGCCTTTTTCTTTTTTTACTTATTTGTTTACGAGGAAGAAAATCTTCAGGTAAATAAATTTCAGTCGGGGCATTGGGGGGAGGGGATCCCCCCTCGTAGATCCGCTCTATTTTTATATGGCCTGGTAAAATTTCAAAATGGCCTGCTTGATAATTTGCACATCCCAAAAAAAAACTGAAATGACGCTCCTGATTTTAATATGCTAAATGCAATACTAGAAATGCCATTGGAGGTAAGCAAATACTATACTCAAAACAAAATTGTATTATGTGGAAAATTAATTGAGGTAAGTTTGTTTTTAATAATAATTACACTAAATTGTATTATATATTTTGAATAAAAATATTTTTTTACAATATTATTACAATCTATTGACAATAGATAGTATCGAAATATAAATATAAATATTGTATATTAAGTTTTACCTACCTATAAAGTTTGACTAACACAAATAACAAATACCCACTTGAATAATAACTAATAAGTATTGTTTATACTTTATATTAATAATAGGTATATTGTTTAATTTGAAGAAAAATAAAAAATATCGAAGTTCTGCCCCACCAAGCTAGAAAAATGTTTTTTTTTTAATATGTTTAAGTAATTACACATTAAAATTACACTAACACTAAGTTTATGCGATAAAATATAACAGATATATTATAATAATGTCATAAATATCGTTTTAGATACATTTCTTTGTAGATATATTCTTTCAGTCAACTTTTAAATAAAACCTAACTAATTATTATAAAATTTGATATTTACATAGTTATTTCAAAATTTGTGTCAGTCAGTCATTTTGCTCATTTTTGTTGTTGTCCAATTTTCATTTCAATTCAAAAGTAATTTTATTAGATTTAAATATTTAAATTGTTTGCAAAAATACAAAAAAATTTTATTTAAAAATTATTTTAAATACACGAAAAATATTTTAATACTTTACAACACTGCCTAATGAAATGCTTTTTCTCTTTTTAGTAGATTATTTTAAGCAATATATTTAAAAAGTATACAAACATGTGCTATACAATTTAAAAACTATTTATTAATGTTTACTATTATATTTTTTGTTTTTATTACTTATTTTTATTATTATATTTTAATTATTATTGCCATAGTATATAATAAAAAGAGTAAATCATATATTTAAAATAAAATTACGTTGGATCGTAACTTCAAAAGTGTACAACCATCACAAGAAAATAATAATAGATTACCCGATTAGAATAACTAGTTTTATCCGCCAGAGAGCATATCATTAATCTGTTTTCCCAATAGAGACAGTACATTTCAGATCTGTTCCTTTTTACATTGTCAGTAAAGCGTGTATTATATACTTTATTTAATTTTAGTATATAATTCGGGTAGGAATTAGAATTCGAAGAAGAGTTCTTGGATTGAAGAGTTATATTACAGTTATATAGCGATAACCGAAATCATAGGCAAATCTTAACACTCGAAAGATAATTCTGATAAAATGTTGGTATAATTTAATTATGAAACAAGTTTGGAAAGCGTACTCTGCAAGAGTGTTAATTTTACGGAATCTAAACGTATTAAAAACAATAAACTAAAAATATTATTAAACAAAATTAATATTATCTATTTCCCTAGTAACCAAATCTACAATCTTAACTATATCCTAGTCAGTTGTCAGTGTGGGGTAGTGACTTAACTGAAGTTACAAATTACTGTAACGCAATTACTTTTTATATTGACGCAAATGTAATTCAATTACTATTTAAAAGTAATTTGCATCGAAGTAACGCGATGTTTTTGAAGTTACAATTTTGTCATAATATTATTATAAAATTATATTATATGACCCGAAAAATATAATTTAAGTAATCAAATTTGTTGTCAAATTTTCAGAACAACACGTGATTCTTTTTATATTATACATATAATTGTATATCTTGTACATATTTTGTAATTATATTTTATATTATTATTATTGTTATTATTGTTCATACTATTCGTAGAAAACGTAATCTTACCCAAAGCTCCTGCATGAGTATAATCGTCGTGTTTATTGAAATCGTAGGTACGAAAATAATATAATATGTGGTTATTGTTTTGTACGACTAAATACAAAGTACGAATCGCTAATGACCGGTAAGTATATTTTATACACGGGTGTAAGGGAAGTAGGAAAAGTTTTCACGTCCGCGATCTACGATCACAGTCTACAATAATATTGACAGTCGTGTGACAAATCTGAAATCGTCTATATTATCGTATATTATAAATTATATATAGGTAGTTGAAATATTAATTTTAAATATTTGATATATTTCATACCACCATGGACAATAACCATATTGTGGAACTTCCATGGTCTGCATACAATAAATTTTTCAGTATCGAAAAAGAAGATATTAAACATTTTTGTGTTAAGTGCAAATTATGTGTGAAATCGAAATTATATTCAACTGCGAAAAGAAGCAATTCAAATTTAAAAAAACATATTACAGTAAGAACAATTATGAATTTACAAAGAACCTAATAAGTAATAATAATATTTAAAAGTTAATATGTGTATTGGTATTACGTAGGTACCTATCTACCTATTTAACCCATTAGGAGCCGTCCATTAATTACGTGAGGTAATTTTAGTGATTTTTCGACCCTCCCCCTCCCTCAACGTTAGATGACATGCGATTTCTCGATCCCTTTCCCCACCCACCAATCACACGTGATATTTTTCATAATGCGTATTTTTAGTGTAAATACGTTAATCATTTAATTTAACCCAGTTCTTTCGCAATTTTACAGTTTCTGGCGGAAAATAAATCACCTGATATTTGCCTATACCCCCCTCTCCCACATTTTATAACTAACTAAAAAGTTGGAATTTTTTTCCGTTTCGTACCCTATGGCGGTGGCGTCATTTATAATTATAAAATGTGTCATATAATATCTAGGTACCTACGTATTTGAAAAGATAAAATTTATATTTTTTATTTTATAATGGACATAATGTAATGGATCAACAAGATAAAATATTTTAAAAAGATTTTATCTTATATTCATTTAAATTAAATATAACGTTTTTACGTTTCACGAATTAGGAAAACTGATAGATTTTCTAAATATTGTTAACTCGCATAACACTTTTAAATGTAACATTTGTTTTTTAATGGAACAAATACATAGATTTGGGGTTCTTTTACATTTTGAAATTTGGAATATGCTTAACTTTATTGAATACAAAATAAATCAATAAATAATATTCAGTAATTAGTTCTATTGTTATACATATAGATTATTATATAATCTAATTGATATGTGTATAGATTTATATCCTCGTTATGAGTAGCTGTACATTTATCAATATAAGCGCGAATCTAATCCAAAACATTTTGGTGCTTTCCTACATCATCGACATCACGGCCGTATAATTCAGGGAGTCAAAACGGGTTAAAATTTTTCGGGTTTCGGGTTACGGATTTAAACCGGTTAAAATTTTTCCGGGTTTCTGATACGTGGTTAAAAAACGGTTTTAATTTTTTCCGGGTTCCGGGTTCG